>JAQGBZ010000258.1:0-89544 GCA_034687125.1 Neelides folsomi | reverse complement strand
TGTTTGCGGCCTGGAGAAGGTGTCAGAAAGTTGTAGAAATGAAGGGAAGACACATAGAGAACATTCATTCCATCCACCACCAATGTTGTAAATATCGTCTTTTGTATACCTTATTACATACATATATACATACATATTAGCATTTAAATTACTACATAATCGCCTTTTTGAAAGTGAGTTGGAGATAAGTTTAGGCTTAAGAAAAGAATTTCGGTTCTAGGAGAAAATGTATGGTTCATATGAAGATTTTTAGCACCAAACAGCACAAAATTCACAATCATCTTCTTTTCCGCCGCTCAGCTTGTTTTGACACTCCGATGAAATATGTTAAGGCCTCGAACTCGTGTTCAAATATAAAAAATCCAAAGTCAATGGCAGATTAATATATATATAACCTTTCCTCCGTGATGGATTAGGAAAGAGAAACAAAGGATTTTGTAAAGTCTGATTCGTCCCTTGGCCATAAAATCTCGATCATTCCCTCTTTTTTTCAACTTTCGAGTAGGAAAGTATAGGGGGTCAAGAAAACTGTTCAAGTTAGAAAATCGTGTTATATACCATTTGAAAGAGCATAAAAAGTTACACGATAGAAATTATTTTCAGATTGATATCTCAAGGTTTATTGGAAAAAATTAAAACGTTCGTTTAAAGAAAGGAATAGCTAGGCGCTGAAATGAAAAGTAAAGTTGTTTTATTATTTATTTGTTATTAATTTCATTTAACTGCTCATTAAAAATTCAAACTTTATAATATCGATCTGTTATTTATGAATCTAATGTAACTTTTCACGCTCTTTCGTATGGTGTATAGCACAATGTTCTAACTTATGCAGTTTCCTCACACTTTATGGGTACTTTAGTTTCTTGACACCCAGTAGAAGGCGATCTCCCGCTTGATCGTCTTTGTAAAAATCATCAGCAGGAAGGAATTGATAATTGGAGCTCTTGAGAATATTCAAATGTCTTTCCATTAATGTATAAGAAGTCAATATAATATTTTCATCGGTTTCATTTTATCTAATAAAATAAAATATTATTATAGAGTACATTTTATAATATTGGTTAATATTAAATTACGTTAAAATTATAAACGTATTTTCATTGAAAAGTTTTAAAGAAAGAATAAAGTAATAGGGAAGATGTACTGAAAGTGAGTACAGTGCAAGTAATTTCTGTCTTATTTGTTATCTTTTAGGTTATTAAGTCATTAATCGTGCGAATAATTTTTGTCATAAAATGTCAAGAATTGTTTTAATGGTAGCTGAGAAGCCATCGGTAGCTGAAACGATCGCTAAACAGCTAAACAATCAAAATTTAAGGTCCAGGAAAGGTGAGACACATTATCTAAATTTTATAAAATGCTCACATTTTTTATAAAATGATTATTTTATCAATGAAATTTTTTTGATTTAAATTCTCATTTACATTTAGCTATCAATGGTATTCCGGTTCATGAATGGGAAGGACATTTTCGTGGGCAATCGGTTCTTTTTCGAATGACAGCTGTAACCGGTCATGTCTTCGGGCTTGATTTTCCTCCCAAATTCAATTCATGGGATAAGATTGATCCGGTAAATAACAATTAACATAATATACATATAGTTTTTTTTACTTTTACATAATCTTTGTATAATTATAGATAGTTTGATCCAACTCGTTTCGAATTTCTTGCTTATTTAATATATTTTAAATACTCCTTATTTTTTAGGCCGATCTCTTCGAATGTCCTACAATTAAAACTGAAGCAAATGAAAAACAAAGAATTCCAATGGCCTTAAGAACGGAAGCCAGAAACGCAGACATTCTCGTTCTTTGGTTGGATTGTGACAAAGAAGGAGAAAACATTTGCTTTGAAATTACCGAAATATTGAATGATACAATGAAACTTGTCCCTGGAAAAGTAATTTATTTATTTATCAAATAACACAAATGTAATTATAAAACTTACATATTTTCATTGTTTTGAAAAGTTTTGAAATTTTATTAAACCTTATTTACAGAATTTGTTTCGTGCTAAGTTTTCGGCATTGGCAGCTCCCGATTTAAAGAAAGCGATGGACAATTTGACCGTGCCGAATGAAAATGAGTCTAAAAGCGTGGAAGCTCGTCAAGAATTGGATTTAAGAATTGGCTGTTGCTTCACAAGATTTCAAACTAAAATATTCCATGTAAATCTTTTAACTTTTAATATTTTTCCTTCTATATAAAACTATCGCTACTTTTCATTTTAGGGCAAATATGGGAGTTTGGATTCAGCTCTTGTTTCTTACGGACCTTGTCAAACACCTACATTGGGATTCTGTGTCAAAAGACATGATTTCATTCAACAATTTAAACCTGAGAAATTTTGGTCAATTAACGTAATAATTAGTAATTAATGTTTATATTTATTTATTTAAATAGAGCCAATGATTTGAACTATATTACAAAATATTTTACTAAAGAACCAGGAATTAAACTTCAATTTCACTTTACAGGTCACGGTGAGTCTCGAAGGAGAAAAGGAAATTGTTTTGGATTGGAAGCGTCAAAGAGTCTTCAATAAAGAAGTTGGTGAATATTTCCTCGATCTTCTTAAAGAATCCAAAACGGCATTGTAAGAATAACCAAAAGTTGTATTATTTTTTATTCAATTTAATTACATATCAAATACAAGAGCAATCCTCACTGTAAATTTGTAATATTGAAATGTTTCAGAGTGACAGATTGTAAGAAGAAGGAAGGGAGTAAAGTTCGTCCCTTAGGGCTCAACACAGTCGAAATGTTGAGGGTTGCATCGTCTAAACTTGGATTTTCTCCACACCACACCATGATTATTGCAGAACGGCTTTACACTCAAGGTTACATCAGCTATCCACGGACGGAAACGACGCATTACCATTCCACTTTTGATTACAAGTACATTAATTAAATCAATTAAAATTAATTAAAGTAATTTTAAAACAATGCGCCCAATCAGATGATTCAAACTTTCTAATTCATTAATTACAAAATGGTTCTCAGGGGGCTTTTGAAAAAGTTTGAGCATAGTTCTGAATGGAAGCAACTCGTGACTTGGGATGACATTGTCACCCCTCGTAAAGGTCACGATGCCGGTGATCATTCGCCAATTACGCCTCTGACTGCTGTCTCTCTTGCAACTTTCGACGGAGATTCCGCCAAACTTTATTCTTTCATTGTCAAATATTTTATTTCAACGGTGAGTGGAAATAACATATATTATTCGTATATCTACCAAACGAACAAAGTCCTTATACAATAAGACATCTGATCCTGTTGCATTTTCTCGTGTCAGGGTGAATTGTGGTAATTTGATTGGATTTCCTTTTCTTCCTTTGAAGGTGACCTGTGATTGTTCGTACATTGAAACGACCATTGAATTTGACATCAATGGGGAGAATTTCAGCTTCACTGGGAAAGAAATTCTCAATCCTGGGTTTACATTAGTTTATCCCTTTAATGTCATTTCTCCAAGTGATCAAATACCTAAAGTATTGGTGAACAAACGCTATCCGATTACTGACGTAAGTTTTTTCATCTTCTTTTGACCGCTCTTTAATATCCCTCAACTACATTAAATTCTCAAGTTCAATCTGTTTTGTTAAGAAAAAGTTACACGAGTCTGAAACAAAGCCGCCAGATTATTTGACAGAAGCCGAACTCATTACTTTAATGGAAAAGAATGGGATTGGAACAGATGCTTCGATTCCTGTTCATATTAATAACATTTGCCAAAGGAATTACGTTCAACTTCTACCTGGCAGGAAATTGGCACCGACCGAGCTCGGAATCATCCTTGTGCATGGTTACCTTAAGGTCTCTTTCCTATTAACTAATTTGAGTGACAGATCAAAACAAAGTTGTCAAAATGCCATTAACGGATAATATTATACTTTTAAAGATCGATCCTGAACTTGTGCTGCCGTCGATGCGATCTGAGTTGGAGAAGCAGCTTGAGCTTATTGCCAAAGGTTAATCATTTATTTTATTTCATACATATTAGTAAATGTTTTATACTTATTTTACTATATATAAAAAATCAAAGTGGTCTAAAATAATTTAAACTAGGTAGTGCAAGTCTCGGGCCCGTCGTCGATCATACGCTTGATATCTTTAAAGCAAAGTTCCTTTATTTTGTCAAGAGTATAAGTGCAATGGATGAGCTTTTTGAAGTTTCTTTCTCAAAACATGCCGATACCGGCAAGCCGTTTTCAAGGTCCTTATTATTATTATTATTTAATTTATATTACTATTATTTAACAACTAATTCATTTTAATTATACAAATATAGTTAATTGTATTAACTATATTATTGGTAAATGTGTTTAGATGCGGGAAATGTCGACGGTATATGAAACTCGTTGCATTCAACATGAGCCGACTTCATTGTCCAACCTGCAACGAGACATATAATGTTCCTCAAGGAGGAATTCTTCGGGCTTTCAACGATGTTCGTTGCCCACTTGATGACTTTGAACTCATTGCTTATAGTGGAGGGGCAAAGACGAAAAGCTACACATTTTGCCCTTACTGTGTTAACAATCCGCCATTCCCGTAATTTTTTTTCTTAAGTTACTTGTCCCATGGCTAATCATTTGACTGGTTTATAGGGATATGGGCAAAGGCCAAGGTTGCAACAATTGCAGTCATCCTACATGTTCTTTTGGTTTTAATGCAAAAGGAATTGCGACTTGTTCAGAATGTCCTGATGGTCTTTTAGTACTTGATGCAGCTTCTGGACCTAAATGGAAAGTTTGTTGTAACAGGTTTGTTTAATATTTATGAATAAAATCCTCATTGAGTGTCAGTATTTATATTTTATAATAACTAGACAAATTATCAATATAATCAATGGATATGTTTTATGGTTTTCACACGTTTGTTTATAAGAGTTTCCCGTGTTTCAGATGCGACGTTTACATTTCGGTATTTGAAGGGTCAAAACGCGTTGTTGTGCTACAAGAACGCTGTGAATTTTGTGACTCTCAATGTGTTCAAGTTGAACTTCCGAAGAAAGTGAGCGAAGGTGAAAAACGGGGCTGTATCTTTTGTACAGAAGAATTCGAACCCTTCGTTGAGAAACATCGGGTAGTGATTCAAAATAACAGAGGTGGTCGTGGGGGTCGAAGAGGTCGTGGGAGACGAGGCGGCGGTCGACGAAGTCGCGGTCGTGGTCGTGGAAGATGAGGTTTTTAATTCACTCAATTCCCTTTACATAAAATATACCTAAAGCAAAAGATTTGTATATTTTTTTGCTATGTACATACTGATCCTGTATGAAAGTATTTAAGTAATATTAGCACTATATTGTGTTTGTGAATATTATCATCTTCAATCATACCTGTCTTAATTATTAAGATCATTTGAGGTATGAATCCTAATAAAATAAGATATTTATAATAATAATTTTTATGATCACATTTTTAGCATATAAACTTTCATACTCTATAATAGACTTTGATATTTTCATTATTCAGCAGGGTTCTCTGTTCATTAAAGATAAACTGCATTAATTTTAATTGTTATTCTTGAAGATCTCTTGTGAAGTTCCTTCCTCATCATTGCGCATTTTATGAATCTTAGGACATTTCGAGGTTCGTCAGAATTTCCAAGAGGCAGAACTTTCCATTTAATTTCATAATGCCAACGCATAAATTTCTAATATCCCACGCAATCTGTCCCTGTAATTATTAATATTATAATTACTTCTTCTGGACAAAATTATTCATTGAGTTTTCAAGTTTTCACTGCTCCCCATTAAGAACTTCTGACTTCTCATTAGTAATAAACATTTAAATGCCCTTGATTAGGTTAAGGGATCATATCATATGTATGGTAGTATAGCTTAGGTATGTCAAAATACGATATATTATGTTATTCATCGAATCATAAATTATTATTTATATGATATAAATAATAATTAACTTATGATTCAATGAGTACAGATTAATATCGTATGAATGTATATATCAAAGTATAACTTTGGTTTATTAAAAGTTAAAAACAAGTAGCTAGTATCTTCTAATGGTAGTTTCTAGCTATATATCCAATAGTGCTGGTGGTTCAAACAAGGCAAAAGAATAGAGTTTTATATTACATATGAGAATGTAAATAAGTGTGTATGGTAGATATAAGTATAGAAGTAATCACATTATGTAATATCAAATTCTATTTAGGAAATAAATAAGAAAGCGTGTAAATAATGAGAGAAATAACAAAGTGCAAAGAATGAGAAGATTAGAGAAGAAGTGTGCTCTAATCGAAGTATTCTTCCTCATTGTTGACTGTCGAGGAGTCGAGAGGAGATTAGCAATTTTTCCTTATCATCTTCTATATATATCTTCCTTTTTATTTATATATCGATCCTTACTCCTTAAACTACCCGGTTTGTATCAATTCCAAAATAAAAATAGGATTTCTCCCTCGATGCCTTTATATTGACATTGCGAATAAGATGCATAATTCATAGCCTATCCCATAGGATCCAACGCGCTGACCACTTTCGCTACTTAATTTAATATATACAGTTACCAAATCCGCCACTGTATATTCTTAAGTGTGCCGAGAAAGTCTTTTTTCGCGTCAAGTCTTACTTTATCTTTCACTCCTATTTTTGAGAAATTACCAACGAATATGGAAAAATTAATCACATTATTTTGTCAGATTATTGGTAATATATTTAACTTTAATTATTTGTACCATACATTTATAACTGTCTATAGTATTATTATTGTTATATAACTAAATTTCAGAATACCAGAGTTATTAGATCTAGAGACATTTAATACTTTGATCATTTGATCAGAGTCCTTAAGTCTAGAACTGACCTACATTCTTGTATAAAAATAAGTAACTTGAAAATGAATTACTTCAAATGTGAAAAGTTAGGCATGGATGATGGCTTTCTTATGGGACGTGTGTGATTGTTTAAAGGGGTTAATGTTAGGTCAACGGGTCCAAGAGTAGTGTGCATTAGTTCAAAGATGTTGAAAATAGAAAAGGTGTGTGTGTATTTAGAGTCATGTTCTTGCTATGTGTCATTTAATCTTTTTCACTCTCGCGTCTTCCTCGCTTGCTCCTTCTCAGAATTACCAATTTTTCAAAAGTTCATCTTCGTCAATCTGCTCCTTCTAAAATGTTCAGAGCTGATGTGTGTGTGTTTCGTATATAATGACATGATGACATTCAGAATTCTGGTAAATATCCTGGCTTTGTTAATTTGTCTATTATTAATTCGATAATTATTCAGCATTTAAGGAAACAATCTTAAATTCGGCTTTATTTATAAACTCATCAAATCATATGCGAATGCTAGTTTGAATAAATAAGAGACAGTTTAATTTAAAGTTGCGTACTTGTATCATTAAAAATGAACCTAATGGACAAACCATTTTGAGATTGTGAAGTTAATTGACCAAAGTTGATGAAAAGTATGCATAATGAATTAAAGGACGAGGGATGGAATAAGAGTGACGTTTGGATCCAATTTACATATCACAATTTCCCTCATCTGATGAGGACGATGAGGATGATGAAGAATTGATGAGGAATTAGGGAGTTTCCAGGCGGGTGATTTGAAAGACATTGACTCGTCCGGACCGACCGGAGACTTTGGAGGGTGAGCGAGAGTGACAGGAGGGATTGGGACGACGACGGGGCAGCCACCCAGTCGGCCCTTATCTGCTCCTATATAAATAAGAGGAAAAGACGACGGGAGGGCCACAAGTTCTAATTCACACTCGTCTTCACACCTCAAACGCCCTCAACGACCTTGGATGTGAAACTTGCCAATTTGACAAGTTCCGAATACGTCGACGGAGACCAACACTCCAATCAGGTAACACCAACTCACCATTTTCAAATCATGATCTTCATTCAGATCCCAAAGTTGATAAATAATTAAGGATTAGGATTACATTCAATAGTTGGTTTGGACCAAGTGCTCAAAAAACCCTTACCGGTATAAATTATCTTATATGGAGTAAGAGGTTCTTAATGATAGTTGAACAAATGGATTTGATTGAGATATTTAAATATAAAAGTCTACTCGGCGCCTCAATAAGTGTCAAAGTTGTAGTTTTTATGTACTTTTCATGTTATTCAATTGACCTTTCGATCTCTTCCACTCCCATGCACAACCCACATGTGGGAGTCATGATGGGTAGCCTCAAAGGTTTTAGGTTTAATACCCCTTGAGATGTTCGAAAATTTTTAAAATTTTTATCAGTCCCATTTACAACTTCTGATTGGAAGCCTGGAATCTGAGTTAGTAAGAAGTCGTAAATAACATTTAATAATCTATGTTTGTGTAATTTGTGAATTAGAAATAATGTATTTAATTGATAAGACATTTACCATATCATCATACTTATTGCCCAAGGAGCATCTTGATACGGGATTGATTCAACCATGTCAATTTGCGGAGAAATGGCTTTAAAGTTGTTTTTGTGAATATGCAAAACAAGTGGCCAATTGCAAAGAGTAAACTAAGTATTCAACTAAACATACTAATATATATTTCTGAATATATGGTAAGGGATAACTATATAATATTCCTAATAAGCAGTTTTTTTATTTACTTGTGTAAATAATGTGTAAATTCATATTTAATACATACAGATATCTATGGCTGATAAGTTCAAACCCCTTGACCTAATCCATCCCAGGAAATAAAAATGACCTCTTATAAGTTAATGACTTTTGCATTTATAAGAAACACAAGGACAACTCATCAAAAGATTTTATCTCATTTACTACATATTTATTATTTGTTCAACCAGAAATTTATAATATAATATCAATACTTTCAATTGACTACATCGTTTTTATCATCTAGTTCCACACAAACTTGAATTTATGTAAACTGTACATTATTTGTAATGTATTTTATTTAAATAATATGTTGATGACATGATTATTGTGTGTGACATTCTTATAACTATATGTAGATTATAATGATATAATAGAAAATCATAACTACTATTTGAATCCTAATTATAATATTGTGTACAAACTATTAAATAAATCTTGAGTCTTGTGCACTATCTACAAAGATAATCTAGCCATATTTACAAAGAAAGTACGGGTTTATTATTAATTAACTTACGATTAAATGAATAATGTAGTATTAAAATCAATATATCATACATTTTCAAACTTATATCTATATATTTAATTATTTTTGTATTTTGTTAATAATATTGAATTATAATTCATTTCATACTGTTTTGATTCCAATCCGTTCATTTAAGATAATATGTGTAGAGTATTATGCGAAAAAGCCATCAATATTTTCTTAATGATGGACTTATTTTTGTGTTGTTGTTGTTGAGAAATGTTATATTGGTTTATCAGGGGGATGACTGGGATTTCACTTACGACGAGCGTCGTCCTCCTCACCATTGCTGCCGGCAACGTTTACTTTGCCATGTCGGCGGCGATCGACGGGATTCCAATTGAAAGGCGGGCGGCGGAAGATCGGGATTACAAAAGAACTGTGAACACCGTGCAGCTCTGTGGTTATAATCTTCTTAAATACATCAGGCATATTTGTAGAAGCAACTACGCTGTCAATAGAAGATCAGATCCAAACATGCGAATCATAGGTAAAATCTTCTCCTTGTTTACATTTTCACATTATTAAAACGGTCGATTCCCGTTCTGGCTGATGGACGGTTCTTGGGAATGTTTCTAGAAACGTATCAAAAAGCCATCTCGGGAACGCTACGATTTCTATTGACTAAATATACTTAAAATACCATACATGCTCTGTTTATGTAGATATGTATATTATAATAAAAAATAAACAAAACCATATACTCTAGTAGGTATGTATGCATGCTTACTAGAGTATATTATAATAAATAACAGTTTATTTGATATATATAGGAATGTATATTCAATACACATATATGATGGTTATTAATTAATTATTTAGTTGTTAGCAGTATAAAATAATACCAAATACCAATAGTACAACAATATAAAGTATTTATTCATATATTTTTAAGAATATTTAAGATATATATGATATACCTATGGTATATTGTTACCCAATTATAAATATAACTTAAAATAATCCAATATTGATCATATTAAAGTTTGGTTGTTTCACTCTGAATTTTAAAGTTTTTATAAAATAATAAATAGTAAGGATGTGAAACATTTTAAAACCTTATAGAAAAGCTATCCTTTTCTGAACGTTCCCACCAGCGTTCTCGGTAACATTCCCAGGGAGTTTCCCATCGGTCGACATCCGTACTATAGTAATTATGACTTTTAGCTCCTTTCCCCCCAATAGTCCGAATTTAGTGAGGAGGCGTAATTTGTAAATGTATTGCGCAATTAAAAGCCCATCGTGTTTTATTTAAGGAGTGTTTGGCTTTGAGTTTAAAAGGAGATTTGAACTAGGAGGTGAAATGGAAGGCGACTTGCGTGAGGGCAACAACTTAGTCGAGGACGAGGGCGAGTGGGAGGAGTCATCTGGGGAGGAGATGTGGACGTTGCGACCGAAGGACCTGGCCCTCCAAGTCTTCGGCGAGGGCAAGGGCCATCTTCGGATGAGGCGGGCGATCGTGAACGAATGCTGTCATAACCCCTGCTCGCGTGACCAAATGTTGAAGTACTGCGGAAGAAATTAACCAACACCCCGCCGTCTGCAATGCGGAAATTCTCCACCGCGATTAATATTTATATTTTAATCCCTCCTTTGACCTCTCAACCTCTCATCACTCCCACACTCGTCATCGAAGGAACCTTAATTACATAGTATTCAAACTCAGAGAAAATCACTCGATTTTCTCCATCATCCCTGTAAAACTCTGGCTTTGACCCTCGTCGTCATCCACCAGGGACATATTTATTTCCTTATTTTAAATGTACATCAATTATACCAACTAATCGCCTGTGTGTCACGTGTCAATGTATTAAATAATTAGAACTAAATAAAGATCCGTGAGATCCTGACAACCGCTAAACCATTTACTTTAAACCTAAAGAGGACCTTCCACAATTGAATTAATCGTTTCCGCATTTACCAATTTTTCAAGCTTTTCATAAAAGGGGCTGACAGAAACACTTTCCTCTTTACTTTATAAAAACGGATTAAAATTGAAGGCTTGAAGAAGAGAAGAGCAGGAATTGCGTCAGATGAATGAAATCAATAGTAAATTAATTATTTAAAAGTGGGATTTAATGATTGGGTTAGAGAATGTTTGGAGGGGGTTTTTCAACAATTTTCCGGAGGATTACAATTGAATGAGAGAAGATGAATTTATGGTTGGCTGAATACCGAAAGATGGACGTGGGCGAAGGCGATCACATTGACGAACACTTTCACTCTGCATTCAAACATCACCCTATACAATCATATGTAGATACTATATGTATATGGTATTTATATTTAACTGATCCAGATACATGGATCGTACATTCATTCATTTTATATTAGTTGTTTGGTTATTCAACAGCTACGTTATATTAAAGTGCCTTTTAATACTCCTCAATGCTTATACCAATTAAGAACACCTTAAAATATTGAGGAAAAATTGAAATAAATTATACCTGTTACTTTTGTATATTTTATGCATATGTTATATGTTTGAACTCATAAATGATGACAATGATGAGTTAATACTTTTGAAAGGATGAGATTCATTTTCACATCCAACAAGGAAAGAATTTTTTCTATTCATTCCAGACCGTTCTTTCCAGTTGTATGGGAAAGTGGATGAATGAAAATTCCTCCTTGTCCTCTGCCTATTTAGTAATTGAGTCATTTGGAGAATAACGTCCTCGTGAAGACATGATGGAGATAGTAAAACAGGAGAAATCTACTTCATTTATTAAATTTCTTATGAAATGAGGTTTTCGGTGAATCGCCGAGACTCGTCAAATTCCCAACATTCCGTTTATTCAATTTCCGGAGGTAAGGACTTGAAGACTCGAAAAATAAGCTGGGTCGTATCCTATACCAGTATTTGTATTAAATACATCCATACCACATACCATTGTATGCCTTAGCAAAAATGCCTGTCTTAATCTAAATACACAACTTGGTAAATATTTGAAGATTGGCCATTTTCATACATAAATGATTGTGTTGGAGTGCATAATTAATTGTTATTCAAGTGTTGTGAATTTAAAATAATTAAAAGAAAAAATAAAGCGTAATTCTTTGCATTACTTGTGACACCGGTGGAGTTTTAATTGACAAACCTCCCCCACTGCCGAGCGTGTTACTTGTTAGGTGGCATAATAATACCCGGATATATGTATGTGTACTATATCATTAGATAGATAAATGAGGCGTACTCGTCATTTCGAGCGAGGCGTAGCAATGAGGATTTTGGCTACTTGTACTATGTTGTTGGCAATGTTGGTCGTCGTCGTCGACGGAGGAGCGCATGAGTACGTGAATGGATTGAAGTTGGTCTTATGGGACCTTCAATCGGCTCTCGACCGTCGGACCACCGCGACTTCTCCATCAGCTTCTCCATGTTATTCTCCCACGGTCATCACTCAATCTCCGCTTCTTCATTGACTCGGTCGCTGAACGTGAGTTTACATTTTCAAATCATTTGTTTCCGTCCAGGAATGGGTCATTTGTCCATATCTTTAATATTCCTTCACTCTGATCTTCGTAATGTTCATCCCAATATGAACCAGACGATTTGAGAATGTGTGTACGTGTTGTGTGGATTGAAGGAGTTTGTGGGCGAATTCATCGAGCCATGCGGAAAGTCCCCGCAATCAAAACTCCGACAACGGAAATTCCGGGAATTTCCCTTCCAATTCTCATTCCCTTCCCATTTAATTTTTTCCCAATCCCTCTTTAATTATATTTTATAGGTAAGTATTATTTAACGCCTTAAGATTTACTATTTAATTTAACCAACAAGAGTAAAATATTCCTTCCGTATAATTAACAATTTAATTCATAATTAATTAAAATTATACACCGGTGGATTGACTAGAATTTAATTTCATCACACAAGTAAACAATGTCTCAAATTCTCATTCAACACCAACAAGAAATACATAAGTTGTAAACAAATTACCCAACGATGTTTTCATAAACTATTGCTAATTTATTTCCTATCTTTTCCAATTATCAGCAAAAGGAAATTCACGCTCATTTTAGCTAAAGTTCTCACCTATGCGCAATATCCAGTCTTGCCGGTTTCCTCACGCACTCTTTTCTTTCTTTGCCCTTCGTGTCGATGTTGAAGTTGTGGTGGTCGGGATTTTTGAGTTGAAATAAGTTTGAAGGCTTGAGGAATTCGAGGATTTTGGAGACGATGAGTGGAAGCAATAAATGAATGTTCGGGCGGTTGATTGAATTCCCGTTGAGTTTCCATAAATGAGGATGGTTAAAAGGAGATTTAATGGAAATGTGTGTGTGTGTGTGTGTGTGTGTGTGTGTGTGTGTAGGAAATGGTGCAGAGTAGTACATTTGACTTCCTTTTATAAAAACATACCATATATATGTATATTATATATGGTTCCATATATAGGTCGTTCATAGGAGAGAAGAGGAAGAAAAAAAGGTCGGGCTCCGCACTACGGAGATCGATCCATTCATTTTCATATAAATTCCAATTTTTCTCTCGCACAGCTCCTCGTGTCCAACACGAGCATCAAAACACAATTGAAATCAAGTGCAAATCACTTAACTTCTTTCTCTCACATTCTAATCCAAAATAATGGGCAGATCGTCAAAATTCCCTCCAAGATGGATAACTTACCTATCCAACTATTTTAACTTTCTCCATATGACTAGAGATATTCTAATATTTATAATGTATTAGAATATCTGTAGGTGTGTATGGTAGGTGGATGAAATCAAATCGGTAGATGGGGAAAATCGGAATAAATAAAGTGCTTGAGAGATAGCTAATGATATTTATAATGATGTTGGAAAAAGCGTAGGGTTCGTTTACCATCATCCTCTTTGAAAGAAATCCCATTTCCTTCATTTCTCACCACCCAAGAAATTGGAGAATGTTCATCCCAATTACACGAGTCGAATGACTGGAAACTCCTCAGGCAAACAAAACGACCAATTCGACGCCTACAATATTATTATGGCATCTCCTCCCCTTATTGATTATTCTTAAATAACTACTACCTGTGTATAAATGAAAACAATAATAGAAGAAGCCATTTTACTACTTCGTTTTATTTTATTATTTTACTTCTCCCACGTTTAGATTTTAATGCACCGATATTATATGTTATTTATTACTTCTATAACTTTTAAATTATAGATAATATAAAAGTACATGGCGTGAGTAAAGGTTTAAACCGGCAAATTGAACTCGTGATAAAAATTTTCAAATAAATACGACTCGTATATACATAATTGTATAGACATGTATGTACATATAAATAAATACATGGATTTTTTACCAATCTGCGAGAAAATTCAGTTTGTTGGGCTTGTGGAAAATAATTATTTATTGTCATTTTGATGAAGACATTATTGAATTATATAGATTTTAGCAATAAATAGAAAGGGATTTTAATTTAGGCAATTTGGAATGATTTTGATTGGGTTTGAAAGTGAAGGCAGACGCCAGAGGCAGGATGAGTAAAGCAATGAGCGGAGTGGTAATTTGACGAGGAAGTTGATGTTTCATAGGGTCAGAGCTCAATCCGGCATTGCCGGATGCCGGATTGTGCCTTACAGCAAAAGTTAATCCGGAGTCGGCAAATGGCTAAAACTTGCCCTTTGCTTTCCCTTTGAATGAGACAATATTCAAATATTCTATTAAATAAAAAATAAAACGAACGGATTTAAACAAACGAGTTTTTAAAATATAATTTACTGAATGTTAATTTAAGATTTAATCACGCAAATTAGCAAGGTTTATCGGTTTGATTCTGTTCAACTAATTACTCACAGAATAAAGAATTAATATAGTCATCCCGAAAAATTTACCTAGATATTATATTTATATTTTAATCGTTAAGCTATTCATTCCTTTGATTTTTGATGAAGAATACATTTAAACTCATTGATCAGCCGTTAGGTTTATATGTAATATATGTATCAGATTCTCCAATCCGGCATCTATACGGCAATGCCGGATGAAATTTCCAATCCGGCTGCCGGATGGAAAGCACTGCATAGACTGAAGTGCCAGGAGAATGGAAATTCATAATTGTTTCAGATTGATTCGAGTGTTAAAGAGTAATAGGTAATAATTGTGATGAGAGTTGGATGAAATCTCCCGTTCATCCCATAAATCCATCCTCAAACAAAAGGAGCAAAGATGGTTAAAATCGATAAGTGGGCCATGAAAATATGAAAACTATCAACTTTCTCCACCTCTTATCACACCATGTGGGCAAAGATTATGCATAATATAAAGACCAACATTCACTCTCCAGACCAGACCCATTTGGCATACATTTTTAATTAAAACATTTCCCTCTAATAATTGGTTTCTCCAGATTGTTTTATTATTATGGTAGTTAGGATTATGGTAAATAAATAAAAGGTGAGGGGTCATGATCATTTTTCTCCTTCACACTCGGATAAATCAAATTCTCTTTTGTAGCCAACTCATGTCCGCGATGTTTGGGGGTGAATTGGCAGAGGAAAAGAAGACCGCATAGTTTCTCTTTCAACTTTCCCCTCTGCGTAATTGAAAACTCCGTACGTCCCTTTTGGCTCACCTTCATCAAAAAGAAAAATTCAAGGGCGTTCCACTTGTAAACCATTAAATAAATGTAAATTCTAGAAATACTAAGCCTGATGCTCGTTTATAAATTCACCCAGGGATGGTTGGGGACTATGCTACATGCTATTTATGCATAAATATCATAAGAGAAACTTTTTGTATGGTACAATATGAGAACATTAGTTATAAAGATGAAACTTTGATCAATTACAGTAATTCATTAATTGCGTGAAAAAGTAAGGAAAAAATGCAATTTGATCACTAACATTAAGAATCCAATTATCAGATATTTTAACAATAATGAATAAATCACCGTGTTACTCCACATGTCAATTCAACATTTAACGAGTTCAATTTCCAAGCTTTCCTGGTTTTAAAGTCAATCCATTACACTCCATATATCAATTTATGAATTAAAATAAATATGTAATGTATCTAATACATAAAGTATTACATAGATTAAGTATATGTAGTATTACTATTATGTATTAAAGCAGATGATAAAATCCAATAAGTTGTACTAGATATGTAAAGTATACTTCATTTAAAGCAAGTGAGAAATATTGTCGTAAATGAGAAATAAAATTGAACGGTTGATAAAACAAAGATTTATTAATAGGATAAGAATGAAAGTTAAATTTAAAAGGCCATTCCTCGGTATATTGAAACTTATATTTAAATATTATACGGGCTAGAATGAAAGAGTTGAAGAAAGTTCCAAGCTTTTACGACTCTTCTTAAAAGTTCATAGTTCATTTTCATTCCTTTGGGCCAAGAAGAAATAATTCATTATTTTTTACCATGATCATATGGTACTTATTATGCACATATAACTAATATACCTAAGTATATACTTATTTGTATGTTGGTTAATACATTAGCAATGAATAAATAAGACTACAATTACCTTATTAAGTCCTACTCTAACAAATAGGAATATGTGACATTTGCGTAATATTATTTACATAATAAATACATACATATATAACATATGTATAAATGTACTCATACTAGATAGTATGTTATAAGTTGTAACAATATAGTAATTTTAACATATTTAGATAGTGAGATAAAAGATGACCCAAAAATATATAATATTATTTTTATCTTAATACACGTCAAATTAATATAAAAAAGTGTAAGGTTCATTTGGAACTTATTGTATAACCCTATGATATTTATTATATAACCATAAGGTTGAATTAGAGTAATAAGATGGAAAACATACAATTCATGCAAAGAAAGTTTTCCAATTAGGAAAGTTTGTGAAGGACCGGCAAACTTCTCTTCTCACCCATTTAGTACAAAAAGGCATTCAAGTTAAGTAACCATTTTTTAATAATACTGTACTAATAATATTAGACCCAGAGAGAGTGAAGTGGAGAAATTAATTTTAATTTCTCTCAATTATTTTCACCTGGTTCGTCTGCCCTTCTCCTTCCCAATTAAGCTTGTACAATTACCTTTCTAAATTTTCAACTAATGTATTCACTATTCATAAATCAGGTTTCAATTAGTCGGACCCATAGTACTAGATATAAACTTAGGCATATTGTGTAATCTCCACAATGAGATTTAATCTTCATGGTGGAAGTGTCTGGCGATCTGGATCTCTAATTACAATTAACCATCGAATTAACTTATCTTATATTGAAGTTATACAAATGTTGTATTTACAAAATTTAATTTATCCATATAATATAATTATTAATTATACGATTATTTATGTCATTCCAGGGATGATTTTGATCGAGATATATTTGTTGAGAATTGTTGAGTTCTCATGGCGTCGACGATGGCCCTCGTGCTTGAGGCCGTAAGAAGCGGATCCTTCTCGGGCCCATCAACAACAACGGCCGTGAGTGCAAAGCCCGAAGAATGCAGCTCAAGCAAAGAGCGAGAGGCGAGATCGGTGGCGCTAGAAAAAGCCTACGTCCACGACGTCTACCAGCAAATCGCGTCTCATTTTACAGAGTCGAGATATAGGCCGTGGCCAAAGGTGAAGCAATTCCTTCTTGATCTCGAACCAGGATCCGTCATCTGTGACGTCGGTATGTCTTTTATCTCATGCTCCATCTCAAACCCTTGTTACACCCAAACTTGCCTTTATGCATAGCAAAACAATTGCCTTCATTCTCCATTATTTTTCCTTTATTTGACTTTCAACAATGCTCTTCAATTTCCCAAACTCCCTCTTCCTTTGGATCAATACTGAGAAAGTAGGGAAATAGTAAAAAAAATTCAATAAATAACCCTTAAAAGTTTTTTCTAGAAAGATCAGAAATGGTTGCCATTTTTTAATAATAAAAACGAAAATCTACTGGAATTTGCATCCTTTAATTTTTAATGGCGGCTGCATTGCCCTTTTCCATTTTTAATTCCACCTTTTGAACTTCTTTTGAAAGGTTTGAAGCGAGAGCTAAAAAATATTTATTTTTTACTCTGCATGGCTTCATAGCTTAAAATTTCCCTTGAAGTCAAATTGAAAAATCGAGGAAGGAATATTAAGTGAAAGGGGGAAATATTAATTAGATAGAAAGTAATTTCATTTCGTGCTTCCATTGCGAACATTAAGAAATTGTCTTATTATTTTGTAGGTCAATTAAGCACTGGTTGTATTCAAATGCCATTTAATAACGATGTCAAAAAGATTGTTTGGCTCTATTGTAAATTTCCTTTTCCTCCTTCCGCAATAATTGATAATTTACGAAGGTTCGAATCTCCTCATTTCCATAACGTTTCCTCTTAATTGAATCTCCTTGGCCCACCGCTGGTCCCATGTAGGGAAGGGCGGTATATGAAATAATTTTATATATTGATTTTCCCTAATTGAGAGATGTAAAGCCATTAGGAAAATCTTTCAATTGACGTCAGAGGGCTTTTTCAACTTCCATTGTTGATTCACTGGATTATATATCCGACAATGTCATTATGTATTCTAATTTATGAGACTTCCTTATCAAACGCATATGGAAGCATCTATTATGCACAACTCCCATTGGGCGTCTTTTCTTTACTCAAGAAATTCAATTTCGAAAAGAGCGAATAAACCATACACATATTCATATAAATATAGGCACGCTATTTTTCCTCCATTTATGTAAAAGCATACTTATATGTATATTAGATAATAGTAGTTATTCTAGTTATATGTTATAATTCTTTGTTTGCTTTACACGTTCACCTCGGAATATAAAATATAAAATTTCATTATTTCTCGTTTATTTCAAATCCCATTTACGTTAAGTGAGTCGGAAAGTCAAGGAGTATTTACTTTTTATACTTGGAACCCCTTTTAAATAATATATGAGTAGGGAGGAAATATATTTATAAGATATGAGACTTTTAGTAATTGAGAGATTTCGGTAACTGGAGAAGGGATAAAAAACAATGTATATTTATGAATTGGAGAGATTCCCAACTTTCTCTCTATTTAAATGCTCTCGATCCACATAATCCGAAAGTGAAGTTTTCACTCCCCGAAACCCCAAAGTGCCAGATGGATGAAATCATTGATCATCCAAGTGTTTTCAACTGTCAAACCAAGACAAGCCTTCAACTTCAGTCTTCAAAACCATTAAAATGGAATTGAGCTCTCAACTTTTCCCCTTTTATTCCCAATACAGCATACGTTTTATATCATTACATCGACCACTCAACTTATAATCCAAAGATTAGGTAAAGATTACTCAGTCTAGGTATTAACTATGTTTTTATAATATACCATACATACCACATTAGGATATGTATCTCTACATTATATAAAGCATTTATAGTATTTTCATATTGCATATGTTATGTATTCTATCTCAACATATTGTGTAGTTTAATGTTATTTAATTTACTCGACTGTAAATGATTAATTTTATATTTGAAATAATTTATAATTGCCGCATGTTGAATTTGTATTCATTTAATTTTGATTAACCAATATTTTGTAGGTTGCGGTAATGGTAAATATTTGGGATTCAATCCACTGGTGTACAAAATCGGACTTGATCGCTGTTCAAGTCTCACGAAAGTGGCGAGGCAAAAGGAACATGAGGTGAATTCATTAACACTCATCGTATATTATTAAATTGGGAACAGCCTGAGATCCCTTTGGAATGACATGGAAGAGGAGTTTCTTGAATCTTGGTTACAAAACTTGTTTGTTGACATGCGGTGTGTTGTTTGAGTGCAGGTGCTGATTTGCGACAACTTGGAACTTCCGTTCCGTGACGAGTGTTTTGACGCCGTGCTTTCCATCGCCGTCATTCACCATTTCGCAACTACTGAAAGGCGGGTGGCAGCGTTGAAGGAATTGGCTCGGGTGTTGAGGATTGGCGGGCGACTCATGGTTTCCGTTTGGGCCATGGAGCAACGTCATCGAAAAGTAAAAGCCCATTTCTCCTTCCGCCCACATTTTTATCACCCTTATGGACGAATTGTTTGGGAAACTCTGGAACTTTCAAATCCACGCCGGCTCGACTCAACTCGAGTCCTATCTCAGTTTGCACAGGTCTTGAATGTTTTATAGAGGTGTACTTGGAGCATAGGACTCGAGAGTGTCTCCAACAAAACCCTCAGATTCCCTAAAATCCTTTTTAATCGACAAAAGTCCCCGAGACTTCTTTGATTCACTTAAGTAGAATAATGTCGAGACGTTGTAGGTGATAAACCTGGATCTAATTACATGTAATAATGTCTCAAGAAAGAAATGGTTATTTACTTATTTAGTTTTGCTTGTTTATACTAATTAGACTAATTAACTAATTACCTACTTATTATCCCTGAACCACATAAAATAATATAATTAGATTGGAATCTTTACTATAGTTGAATAAATCCGGATAAATAATAATAGATATAGGTACAGCAGAATGGAATGATATAATATTTAAGATTTTGAATAAGGATGCGATTTTAAATGTGTATTTACAAGCAGTATATACCAACCTAGTAGAATATTATATGATTTTATTAGGTATGGTCATGAAATAATTAATTTGTCATCAAAGTTAGGAAAATTGTAAAAATCATGAAAGGAAACTTTGGGGGAATTTTTAAACATGAAATATAAAAACTGGGATGAAGTTTAAAAAATTCATTGAGCGGATGGCTTTAATAGATAATTTTTCACAAAGAAGAATTATTTTGATATAGTTAGTAAAAGATGTTTGGAGAGTATGTATATCTCGGCTGAGCAGTTTTACCAAATGTGCATTCCTTTGAAAGTTGTTCTTTGACCTACTTTCATTTCACCCGGTGAGTTTGTGTGGAGTTATAAAGGTGGGCATCTCCGCTCCATCGACTCCATATCAGACCTTTGGGATTCCAATTCTCTCTGCCCTTTTCAAACTTAAAAACCCTTTTTATTCCCGGATAAACCAAATGGAGAAAGGAATGAGAAAGAGTTGAGAACAAAGTTGGTAAATAAATTCCCTCATCTCGTAGTTCGAGTCTCAAGATGTTTTGATCCCTTGGACCCGACCGCTCACTTCAAGCAGTGACGACAAGACGTCGTCGATTGAGCGGGATCTCAATTCAACGACCACGACGACGTCAGACGACGATGCGACGCACTATCATGCATACACACAAACTTCCGATTCCGACTCCTTCCCTTCGATAAGGTTTCTAATGAGGATTAATTTGATAATTAAAAAACAATTATTTTAATTGTAAAAATTCAATGTTTATTCAATGATGGATTTTGAATGTAGTGCTGGGATTGGACGGAGACGCGGCCGAGTGAGAAACCGAGGTCAATCCATTGACCCAATGTGTCCAAGCAGCTCCCAATCTTCCTCTGACCTCTCAAGTCCCAACGAATCATGTTACAGTTTTGTCCGAAGGGCCTTGCAGGTATTTCCCCAATTTTCACAAATTGATTTACCTACCTATGTATATTATATATTTTTGATTTTACATACTGATTGGACCTTTATGGAAATTTTAGAAATTAGCTGGAGCGAAGCGGCACAGGGGCGGCCGTCGACCTTGGTTTCTCCAAGGTCTTGACATTCCAATGCAAGACGAAGAGCCCGACGATCTCCAGGCTTCCAACGAAGAAGATGGAGCCAACAACCCTGCAGAACATCTCATGCCTATTGAACTGCGACAACTTGAGTCGACCGAGTTTGCAGAATTCCTCAAGTTCCAAGAGGAGAGCAGAAAGGGGCGTGGACGTGGTCTGCTCTTTTCGAATGTTTTATATCCGAGAAGGTACTTAAAATGTCACATAAAGAGCAGGTTGAAAAAGCTGGGATGGGAGGCATTTTGAAATCGGTCATTATTCACAATAATTTATTCTTCACAGAAGGAGAACACTCGAAACAGCCTGCGACTTGCAATCAGCCTCAACCTCCATTGGAGGTCAGCCGAAGTCAAAGAGTCTGAGTGATTTGTTTGGTTTGCTCCCTGCCAGCATCCTCCGCTCTCATCGAAGGTCCACTGACGAAGAGCCGTTGAAGGAGATCCGAAGGGCTGTGGAAGTCCCACGGTCTGACTCAAGCCTCTCTGAGCATCCCGTGCCTGACGATGTTCTATTCCCCAATGGCGTCACTCACAAGGCTGTTCAAACCGACTCCTTCGACTCTCTCGACCTTCCTCAAGAACCTTGTGGGAGTCGGAGACAATCCCCAGACGAGAGCGAGAAAGAGGCCCGCAAGCTTCGTCCGACTCTTGTGAAGCAAAAGCAGTCCATTTGCTCTCCGGCCGCTCCCCCAGTTGTGGAAACATCTTGGGAAGGCGATGAGGACTTGGACATTCCCGGCCAACTTGACCCTGCTCAATGGTCTGACCTTAAAAACTCTGTCAAGGATCTTCCGCAATTCCCCGAGTTCAACGGCGGTCGTGGGGGGCGGCTCCACCCGGGGAGGGCCATGGGAGGGTCGACGTTCTGGAAGCAGAGTTCCCTCAACGAAGATCTCATTTTCACCGGAGGGGTCGAGCGACTGAAGGAGAAGGAACGTCTGCGGCAAAACATCACGAAGCAATGTTCGTTCAATGAAGAGCTCATTTACAAACGACGGGAAAGCAACAGATGGGACCAAATGAAGGAAGCCTTCTTGAACTCCCCCAATGTCAAATGTTTCCAACTATTGAAGAATGGGCTCAGCAGTCGGTTTCGCGCAGGCCCCACGACCGTCCCTGACCCCTCCTCCCCCTCGGCCACCAATCCTCAAAAACCCTGTCAGAGAGGCCCGGCGAACCAATCCACTTCATCCCTCAGAAACGGCCTTGTCCGGATCCTGCAAAATTGGAAACAGGGGGATGAGAGCGAGGGGACAGAAGTAAATTCGTCTCAAGGACCGTCTTCCAATTTCCTCCGAAGGGGATCAAAAGAAGCTGCCCCGCGTCGGGGATTGTTCCCGCCGTTTTTCTTGCGTCGGAGCTCCGCAGGATCTTTGAACATCAGCAAGGTTGGGAAGGACATGATGGAGCCGAATCCGAATATTTTGTCTCCACCGCCGTTCCTCAAACGACGCCCAAGCGAGAACGACCTCATCCACGATGTGATTCTGGGTGGAGGGGCCAATGGGAGCAAACTTCTCCCGGGAGTTCGCCATGTCCGGAAGTTGTCGAGAGAAGAAGGATCAGACAGCTCAAAGGACTCGAGCTTTCAAAGTGACACGAGCGTCGACTCGGAAGATTCCTTCGCCTCCGTCATTTTCATTCCTAAACCATCCGGAGAGGTAAATTGAGTTTTATCCCTCACACACAAATTAAATAATGGTCCATTTGTTGAGATGGAAATCCCCTCATCCGCCGTGTCAGGTTTAAATTATTATTTAGCGCAACAATTGCCGTTTCCAATTACCATAAACTTCAATGTTTAATGAACTGAGGGCTAATGGAGTTTTATTGAATTACAGGTGGGTGGCGATGTTTATTGCTTTGGGAGTGAAACGAGGGCAAATAGCACGGACTCGGATCGATCACCCAAATCACCTGCGTCCCGTCTTTCACCTCCAAATCACAATGTTCCAAAGAGCCCATCTCCTCTCGCATCTGAAATCCTCAAAAGACGGAGCCCGGAAGTTTCCCCAACCCGCTTTGGACTTTTGAGCACTAACAACGGAACGAAGTTTGTATTCGACGAAAGTTTAACACGCGAGAATCTTCTGGTAGTGTCAAACTCCCAGTCGGAGTCTTCTTGTAGATTTCCCAATGAAGAGGAGCCACCTCAAATTCCTCCAGTTTCCCCACTCAAATCCCAACTTCCGACCAAAATCGAAGAAGAGGTCGAATTGGAAGAAAAGGAAAATTTCATTCAAACCGATGCCAAGACTCCACCCAAGGAAGAACCCAAAAGCGAAGTGAAAAGGGAAACTGAACCTCTTCCACCTCCACTGGCCGCTCTTCCGAAAAAGAAAATTGAAAAGATTGAATGTTTGCGAAAACCTGCAGTTTTACCTGAAAATCGATCCAAAATCACGAGGCAACTTGTGAGACGAAGTCTTCCCAAATCCCTCGCTGTCGAGCTATTCAACCCTGAGACCGACGATGCAGACACTTCAGATGCCGAGTCCTCGTCTTCGCCCAACTCTATAAGCAGCGTCGTGAGCGTCGTGAACGAAGAGGTCGCCTTGCTTCCTAGTGATGACAAAACTCCGCAAATTCGCGTTCAAACGTCTGAGGAGCTCGAGGAGAAACGCGACCTCGAAAGTGGAGTTAGAGAACAATTGGAAAATCTAAAGCTCTCGAGTTCGCCCGAAAGAGTTGAAACTTCCCCGTTGGTCTCCTCGCTGGAAAGTCTTCAATCGAGTCCCAAGGGACGGAGGAAACTGACTTTGGCTCGTCTTGGAAGTACGTCCGAGTGGCTCTCGTCCCTCCCGTCTGATCTCACTTCCGGCTCCTCTTCCTCCTCCTCCTCCTCGTACAAAAAATCGAGCGGAGAGCGGCGGAACCCGGGAGAAAAAATATTATTAGGGGAAGTGAAAAAGTTCCAGCAGAAAGGGCAGGACACCAAATGGCCTACGAGCATGATCGACGAGTCGCCTCCACCCAACTCCCTCGACCTCGACGGGTCTTTTAGCAACTTGGGTCACGAGGGTCAAGCAGCTGGGGAATTGGCGGCCAAACTTGTTGAAGAACTGGAGGAGAAAGAAAGCCTCTTCGACTCCATGGAGAATTTGACCACTTCGCGACATGAACCTTCGAGGAATCCCTCGATCGACTCCAGCGTCCGGATGTCCTCCACTTGCTCTTGTTCCATTCGTGGCGGGGATTCGTTCGAGTCCTGGACTTCGGCCAAGAGTTCCCTTACCAATTCTTCCTCTACCCATCAAAAACCCTGTTTGCTTCCGGCCATTCCTCTCCATGGGCCTTCGACCTCCACGCGTCCGCCGGCCCTGTCACATTTGGCCACTGGGATGCGTCATCATCGCGGCCCGCGGTCCTCCAAATCCTCTTCAGCAAATGGGGAGGAGACGGAGGACTCCACGGCCCTCACGTACCACCGATATTATCATGTCTTTCGAGAAGGCGAGCTCGACAAGCTGATTGAAAAATATGTCCAAAATCTTCATATTATCTCTTCCTACTACGATCACGCCAATTGGTGCGTCGTGGCGGAGAAAGTCCAAGTTTGGACCATTTGATTTACTCAATTTATTACCTTCATCTTTCATTCCCCTTCTGTTCATTACTTTCATAATTAAATATCCCTTTCAAATGTGAAAAATCAGCAATCTTTTACAGTACATATATACAAATATCAATAATATTTATAAGGTTAATTAACATATTGGTATAACGCTATATCTCTAATTCCTACTTATACTAGGTATATAAATTTAATTATAGTAATTATTCAGAATGTATATTCTATGCACATGTGCATATTCATACATATGTTACATAATTTAATACCTTATGCTATACATATATGTGTATTATCGGTAAAAGCTAAATTTTAATTATAAATAACATGTTACATTATATGTTTACTATTTAGAGATTTAGTATCATCAGTATAATATAATAAATTATATATGTAGGTATGTATGATAAGCATACCTCAATGTATGTATACTACATGTATACATGTATGCCTAATAACTATATACTATACACTTACACAAATCTAAATACATATATCGATATTATAGGCATTTTACACATGTACTTGCGAGTTATTCATTTGTAAATACTCTACTCTAGGTATTATTATAAAGTTAAGTACAATTAATATATCTACTTACTTATTGCTAGTTCGATTATAATAAAGTATGTACCTAATATAAATAAATTATATCCCTATATTATGATACTGTAATTCGTTTAAATGTAAGATTCTCATCGTGCAAATAATTTGAACACGAATTAGGGATACAAAAATTTGATTGTAATTTAAATTCTAATTGTTGTCAATTGAACTGTTTGTACCTACATTTATTGTGATTCAGTGGCTGCTACTTATTCTTATTCATCAATATTATACCTCATTATCTTAATTATTAAATTACAATATTTGTATTTAAAAGTAGCGGACCAAATGTATATAAAAGTTCCAAACTCTATTGTTGTTAACCAATAATATAAACATATATCTAAATATAATGTTTAAACATATATACTTAAATACGTAATAATTTTAGATGATTCGAAAGTCTAAATGTTGTATTACAAAATGAATAAAAATTAAAAATTGATTTTCCAATCACTCCATATACTCATGTAGTTGCCAAAATCATTTCTTACATACTGCATACCAATATAGAACTTGAGTCTATATTTCAATCCTATCAGCACGTTCATGAATATCTCCTTCATATCTGGTAACTGTTGTGTGCTTTGGTGAATATATGCGGGTGTTTTGAGATTGTGATGCGGTTGTTTGAGATGATGAAAAACTCGGAGGTTGATGAGGTTGGAGGGGCGAATCCCCTGACCCGCTACCATACAATATATCCAATATAATCCTTATAAATACCATTCACATTTGTTACAAAATAACCTTGGATCTTCAAATGTTGATCATTTTTTCATTTAATCCGATAAATCTCTTGAACTCAGCCTCACCGTTGAGGCTGAAGAAGAGGAAAATAAACTTTATTTAAGTATTAACCAAAACATTTTCACACCATTTTTCTTTCTATTATATACTATTATATCCAAACTATTATTATAATTCGTAACACGTACCAATGTCCATACTAAAAAAGATAGCATACAGTAGACGTTACTTACACATAAAATCTATTTAGGTAGGCACTCACATTATTACATAATTGTCATAAATTATATTTCTTTAAATCATCATCATAAAGTATTATTTAAACTGCGTATAACTACTTAAAATACCTATTAGGTACATATAATGTACCCACTACTATATGTATTTTACATTATCAAGTTTTTTGACTAAGACAATTTAAGCACAAGGATTCATTAACTATTTAATTTTTTAATCAGAATTGACGGGTTTTATATTGAATGTGATAGGATAAATTTATTGAATGTTGTTTATATCTTAGATAGTGTAATGTCACATAATGAGAATAATGACATAAATAATCAATATTATGTACTTATTCATTCATATGGTGTACATACCTATGTATTATTATGTATATATATATATATATATGTATATACATGTATGTACCTATAAATTTTCTGTATATGTGGGTATAATTATTATAGTCAGATAAATTACCTACTCACTATTATATCTATTAGCATCTTTAATACAACTTTTATACCACTCACTGATTGATAGAGTTGGGAACACGTAGGGACAGCGGGACAGCGCACACAAGAGCTTTGCAGACACAAAATACGGAGCTGGAGTTTTGAGCATTATTGTCAATCAGATCTAAAATACAAATATACAAATATCTACACACTTATACTTTCTAACGAATCATAATTCTAATATATTGTATACCTAGATAGTACTCTATTACATAATCATAAACAGATATGTATATGTAATTCTAATTATACACAAGTAAGTATATTGTCGATACTCGATAGAGTACATAAGGGGGGTAATAAAAATACAGTATAGTATTTATATGTGTACCTGATTGCCAAGTAGCAATTAAGAGAATTGAGACTGAAGATCAGAATCAAAAATTATTTATCAAAAGTGTCGAAATAAATTTTGATCTCATTCTTTATTTGATCTGTCCAAAGTTGGAATTTGCCAAAGATGGAATAGCAGTTAGTAATATTGAGGGACGTTTTGGTTAAGGACAGTACACGGAAGTTGTGAGTTTTGTGAAGCTGATGATCGGAGATTTCCCCTCTTTTCTTCCTCAATAATTTTTAAAGGATTAACAACGTCTTGGCATTGGAGTGAGTTGAACTCATGAGTTGAACTCATTGGATGAAGTACATCAATATGTCTATTCATTGAATTTAAGCCCAATAGTTTGATAAAATGTTTAATCTGGAAGATGATATAAATATTACATGGTTCCTCCTATATGTAAATACTTATCCTTGTTGAAACCCGTGGAGTAGTTTGGTATTGTGGAAGTGGTCGCGTCGCAGAAGTATCTTCGGCGTCACAGGCCTCTCGACCTTCCACTCGTCCACTTCCTCCTCTCCATTCTTAAAAAGCGGAGTCTCCAGGACGAAGAGGACCAGACGCAAAGAAGATGAACAGGCCCACATTCTCCAACGGCTACCATGTCCACTGCACGTTCCTCAAGGACGATGTCGTCCATGAGGGAGACTGGCTCAGACTATCCAGAATCAAGTACCTTGACCCTGACGGAAAAGAAAGGTCAGTCGCAATTGAGATCCTCAACTCTTCTACAATGAAGGTGGTTCATTTATTTCGTCCACAGGATTTGGGAGGCCGTGACGAGGGTCACGAGAGAAACGGGCACTGACACGGACGCCGTTGCTTCAATTGCCATTTACAGGCGACAACTCCATTTCGATGTCATCGTCCTCGTCCGGCAGTATCGACCAGCTCTCAATGCGTACACCATTGAATTTCCTGCAGGTAGGAACTTTCATTTAACCATATTTTGACCCCTTTGTTTTATATTAAACTATTTCCGGTCATTTTCAGAGTAAGATAAAAGACAAAGCTAGACAAGTATTGCGTTAACTTATTTCCCATACTTTAAGAAAAAAATCCAAAATTTCCAGAAAATATACTAATATTATGTAGATCTTCGAAACTTACAATTTCAGTTATTATTTCATTAGTGGAGTATTATATTGTTAATTAAGTAAAGATTAGAATATTTGAAAGATATTACAAGCGAAGAAGTAGGTTCTTATAAAACTTAAATCTCATTCAAACGAAAGACTATGCTAAAACTTGTAAGATATGATATATTACATAACAGAAAGTCTATAATAATACAAGTTGGATTAAAGTTCATTTGAAGATAAAATAAAGTTTTAATGACGAGGTTTTTAGCTCTGTAGTCATTAAACCTGTACCTTGTACTTTATTAGGAATTAAAATAAGAAATAGATAGTTGAATCATTGGTGCCATAGGATGATGGTCTGTCATTAGCCAATGCAAGGAAATATTAAACAGGCCAACTCCCTTCACTTAAGTATGTATGATTTTATTTGAACGAGACGGATTTCAACTTTGCCTTCATCGGCCAATGAACTGAGGTCTTGAAAGTGTTTGTTTGTTTCAGGTCTGGTTGAGCACGGCGAAGGGAACGTCGACGCTGCGTTGCGAGAACTCGTCGAAGAAACGGGTTGGCACGGGGAAGTGACTCACATGAGCGAAAAGCTGTCCATGGACCCGAGTTGTTCTTCCGCCATTCTCCGCTACGCCACTGTGAAGGTAAACCAATCCGATCTTATTGGTATTTTATAAGATCATGATGGTAGATCGATGGAGACTCGTTGGAGAACATTAACACCAAGCCGCAGCCAAGCGAAGGTGAATTCGTCGACTTGCTCATGATCCCCGTCTCGGACATCCATGGGAAACTGGAAAGTGCGTGGAATTGATTGAGATATGTCTTTGTTAATGAACGGTTTGGTTAATCCGATTGCTCAATGTTAGGTCTGACGAAGGAAGGTCACATCGTGGACTCGCGAGTGGAGGCATTCGCCATCGGGATGCAGATGGGATTGAAGTTCGCAAAAGATGCTGAGATTGATGCGGCTTCCAATTCCCAGATGAGTCTCCCCTTGGATGGATCATGTGTGAGGACGGGGATGCACACGAAGCAAGTCACTTGAACACTTTACCATTGGGTCATTTAATCCGACAAGACTTTCCTAAGTCGCCTCAACTGTTTGTATCGATAAACTCCAGTTTTAATTCCTTCATTATTACAAGGATTACTTCTTAACTTAACCACTATGAATATTTTAAATAATATTTAACTTTAATCATTCTAATGTTATGTGTATCAAATGTGAAGTGATTGAACAAGTTTAAAATGTATAAATTCAATTTATTATTCTTAAATCACATCACTCAACATTCATTGATTCATCTTACGAACTACACTCACCCATGCATTACAATTATGATTTTACATTCCTAATTAAATAAATTTTGAAATTTTCTTCCATATTTATTTTGTACATTTTTACTCATTATTTAAATAATTAAATTTTATAGAAAAGGTTAAAGGAAAAGTCATAAGAAATAGCATTAAGATTAATTACTTATACTGACGCATTAAAATATTGCATTTGTACTCATTATTTCAATTCAAACATTGCAAGTGTTGGTCTAACATATAAGTAATTTTGCTAGTAATTATTACACTGTTCTCAATACTTCCACTCAACATAGATATCCATATAAGGTTACACATGCCTAATTGAATTTTAATCCCGACTGTTCACAAAACTTCTAATTTATAAAGAGTAATTTACAGGCAATATAACAAAATAATAATGAAAGTTGAGCGTTTTAATTATGGCAATTAGAAAATCACCACTTCATCCTTCACGTCATCACGAGGCGAATCTTCTGGAGGATTCTCAGGACCCTTAGTCGGGATAGTCAGCAATTCACCCTTCACGTCACGAGGAGTCTTCTGGAGAATAATTCTTAGGACCTTTAGTCCAAGCCCGGACCTCGGATGTTGGAGTGCGAGGAGACCTTGACTGGTGCGTGGAGACTTTGTCTCCACCTCCGTTTTCATTACAAGGTATTGACAGCTTTCGAGATTTGCGAAACTCTTCGACTTTTTTCACCTTGTCGGATTCTTCGACTTCCTTAACCGATCCATCAGCTAGAATTGATTCAGTGGAGAGATTTGGAACCTTTTGCAAGAGCAGAATCGACACAGTATTCCCTACTTTACCCCCGAATGAGATGTTCGCAGTTGGAATCGCCTCGATAGTCTTAAACCCTAAAATAATTTTAAAAAAATTAATTATCATTCTCAAAATTGATTTTTTGTTTATCAGATATTAATTATTTGTAATTATTTTTACATGGTCTGTAATGGTCTGCAAGTTCTTCCTTAGTCCAATTACAGGACGCAAGCAAAAGATAACCATTCTCCATGACCAAAGAATGCACGTTCGAGATGTAAAGTTCTCTCGTCGACTTTAAATCCCTATCGGGAATGAGACTGATCGTGTCATACGTCCCTTTGTCAATGGCCAATTTGTAAGACTTAAGAAGTCTGTCGGGAATCGGCTCAAGCATATCAAGGACCTGTTAAATTTAATATTTACTTTAAAAAAAATTTAACAGCTTTTTTTTAAAAAAAGGCTTAAAATTAAGTTTTAAATACTTCAAAGACAATTTTGTGTAGTCCTTCTTTTGTCCACATCAGATTGCATACTTTTTCGGCCTCTTCGCTAACATCTATGCCATCCAGGATATGATAGCCGTTGTGGCCCTAGATAATTACAAAGAAAATATTATTTTTTTACCGTCTTCCAACACAATTGATTAATATTAAATGTTTATTTTAGTACCAAATGGGCCAAGAATCTCCCGTTGCCGCAGCCAATGTCGATGATAGAATCAAAGCGTCCAATAACCTCATGCTGCTTGATAGCTCTAATCCATGTTGTTATTAAAATTCATTCATTTAATTGTTAGATATAATTATTGTTTTACCTCAGCATCTTGTATTGAATGGTCTGACCAAACCAGATTTCGCCTTCCAAATGATCACTTTTGAAGTTGATCGTCTCTTCCTCAAACGTCCTATCCCAACTATAAAAATAAAGTGAATAATAGTTCTATTTTAAATATAAGTAGGTATATTAAATTTTCGTATTACTAGGATTTCAGCCCAATGATAGATGGAAAAAGCTCAGGGGCTGGAATCGCCTGTTCCTCTTCCTGTTCCTTGTCAGTCATCTCAGTCTTGTCTCCATTGGCACAGTGATCACCCTAAATCAAAACCATATTAACCATTAGTAGGTAATGAAATTATATATAATTCGATATTTTAATTAACTTTTCAGTGATTTGCTTTAATTTAAATTCAAATAAAAATAAAAGTTTTAAAACTTTCACATACCATATTGAATGATATCCTTAGTAAAGATTCTTTAGTCTCAAAATTTGGGAGAAAGTGAAAATGATTTTCGCTGCGGGAGCTCGGAAAACACGTCCTTCCCCTTCAAGAGATTGTACCAAATGAAGTCTTTCCTTGCCGGGCTCAATTGAATTAAAATTTCAAAAGGTGAATCCAATTTCGGTTTCTTCTTTCTCGACTCAATATCTTTAACACATTCCTTTGTTTGCAAAAGTGGAATTCCTAGCTTCAGGTTTTCCCTTGGAAACTCATCACTAGATGGAGACCAATGATCAAAATCGCAAATTTTCCTATTTTCATTTTCAATTTTCAACTTTCATTTTCACTTTTCATTTTCATTTAAAATTTCATCTTTAATTAAATGATGACAACTAATGAGGCCTTTTAAACAAGCGGCAATGGGACTAATGGATAATATGCGAACTTGGCTATGGTTAATGGTTAAATACATGCACATCTTCGAGTGGAATAGAGATAAAACTGAATCAAAGAGAACAAAGAAAATTGGCAAAATGATTAAAGATTTATAAAACTTAGAAATGTGTTACTTAAATCTTTTAAAAATGTATTATTTAATGGCAAAGATGACTATTGTAAATGTTTAAGCGATACAAATGTATACGATTAAAAATTAGAGACAATATGATGTATATGTGCTTAATTTTAACTGAATGATGATTATTGATTAAAAATATGCATAAAATTTAGAAATTCCTTATTTAAATCTGTAAAAATGTATTATGAGATGACATGGAAGGTCACTGTAAATATTTAATGTGACTGTATAATTGAAAAATAGAGACAATATGATGTAAACATTATTCAAATGAATAATAATAAAGGCATCCTTTCAAATTAAACATTTTTTAATTGGCTAATTAGAATTTTACATTAAGAAACCGATTCCGAGTGCCGTTCCTTCTTTGAGAGCTAAGGTCTGTCTGACAGTTTGTAGGTGAAGGTTCAAGGAATTGTAAATGAAAGAAGGTCAGTCCGCATCTATTTTAATTTCCCTTTCAATGCGTTTGCGGAAGTTGTTGGACGTCGTCCAACGTTAAATTTAAATAGAATCTCAAGTCCTCCTACTCACCCTAACTGGGTGTCCTACTCAACTCTAACTCGCAGTTAGAAACATTGAAGATCGAGGGTTAGAATTAATCATGGAGTGACAATGGAAGAATCAAAATTCAAGTTCCGTATATTATAAATAATTATCTTTCAGGATTTCAAGTTTACTGTATAAATTTGAAATTGAAGAATCGCCCAATCAGGTTGACAGTTACTTTTCTTTTTTACCATTTTAAATTATAAGGAACATCTCGATAATCTTGGGAAAAACATTAGGCATGATTTAACTAAAAACGTTGGTTGTATTTTGAAGTTTCTAATACAATTAATTAAAATGTATATTTAACCATATACCGAAAATATACCTTTAGCATTAGATTCATTCAATAAGTATATAGTATATTTAGTATATTATGAACTGTGTTTTAAATTCATGTTTCTAAGGTAATTTGATAAAAACCGATCGATCAGGCAAAGGATGTGGCAGAATATCTCTTTACTAATTTTGCTTAACCAAACTTTAATTATTAATTGGGAACAAATTCATGTTATATTAGGTTAAGTGAATGTACAAGACTGTATATCTCCTACCTATAGCATCATAAGTATTAACATCATGAGAGTGAAGGGGGACTTTGTAGCGTATTTTAAATACCCAAAGTCCACATTTATATTTATGATTGTATCCTATATGCAATTACAAACTGGTATATCTAACAATATGCGCGCTTATACCACGAAGGATCTTAATTTGACCAAGAAAAAAGAAGTATAAATATGAAAATATGAAGAATACCAAGATTGTGTGTGCGAAAGTGGAAGGAGGATCTGAACTCAAGTCGAACATCGTTTCATTTGAGCCGTGGACTGTGGAAGTATTGAGGTAGGGAAAAGGGAGATTTGGCTCTTCATATTAAATTGTACGCAGGTATGGAATGTACAAATTCTGAACATGTCTTACATTCTTAATATATAGGGCAATGGACAAGTTGTAAGGTCATTAATTGTGGCCTATACAGATAGTTGTGTCTCACAGTATATTGCATTTATATTAAATGAAGGTGGCTCCTTCCTTATTCAATTCACAATAAATAGGTCTCGCATTTTTTTATTTCGTGAAGCGTAATTACTTCAACCCCAATCTAAATCCCTGCCACTTTCCCTTTTCATTCACTCCAAGGAGTTTTGCCTCTCAACAATTGATCATATTTACATTCCCAAAGGAGGCTCCAAATCTCAAACAGTCTCCTCTTGTAAATACAAAACTCACCTTCACAGTACTTCCAATACATATTAAATAGGAATATTTGATCCGCTAATTGTGTTTTAAATCCTTGTCACTTGAATTTAAAATTTATTTATTTACTCAAGAATATTAATAAGATATTGTCCTTATATTTGTGCTTTATGTGTTTAGCTCAAGTGCGAATCCAGTAATGTCTAGATCTCTTTCGACCGAGTGTGTTTAAAGTGATAGAGAAAACGAATAACGTCAATTAGCAGTCAATTGCAGCTTTATTGTTTATCACCTGTGTACATATAGAGTATTCTGTTACTAATATAGTATATATTGGAGTGCAATAACAAGTTACTTGTACAGCAAGATACCAAAATTCGACTTTTTTGCCTGCTTAGGTATACAAACATCATTTAAATAGGCATAATTTAATAATTACTTTTACCTATATATTACATGATAAATACATGAGTATTAATGAGATATGTACTTGTAACGGCAAGTGAATAGCTACAATTAACCCTTAATACTTGCAAGCAGGCGTTTTAAGTTCTGGTTCTGTTTTATCGATTGATTGGAATTGATATTCATAATTACATTTTTCTATGTACACTTTACAAAATGCACACAAATAAATCCTTACTTTACATACCTTCGAGTTTTCAACCAAAGTATTTTGTAGCTTTAACAGTTTCAAGAGACATTATCAATGATTAACTTAAATGCAACTACTGACTGACAATTTGTGATCAGAATGGAACTTTGGACCCTTTTAATTTTGCTCCACATTTCGCTTAATTGGTAAGAGAATCTTAAATTTTATGGCTTTTTATATTATTTAAATGAATTTTCAGAAAATATTATTAGTTCATTATTAATTTAATTATAATTTTATCTAAATGAATAATACAGATATTTACAGATATTTATTACGTAAAACATAAATAAATCTTTAATTATTTGGGAATATCATATATTTTTCGTATCTTGTCTTCTTGTCTTGCGTAAAATATCTAGTGAGTAAATTATTAATTAATTGAAAAGACATACATAAATACTATGTATGTACTAAAATGTACTTACTTACACATAAACGCAAAATTATCTCCATTTACACAATTGCTAAAATTAACTTTGAGGATATCGAATGAACATTATCTCATTTTATTTCTGTACATCAATCATTATAAAAGACCTTCGGTTTACATTGAAAGTAAGTTTAATATGATATAGCCCGTAAACACAGAGCTTATATGCATCAGTTAATGATCTGCGTAGTAATATCTTTTACATGGGATATTTACACATGTATGAGAGTTTAAGTTAAGGTCATCGTGAGAGACGCCGCTTAAAGTTATATGAAACAGACTCCCTTTAAAAAATGTGCAAAAAGTATATTACATAAATTAGCAATGCGAATGTTCTTTAAGGATCGCGAGGGCCGTTTTTGTTAATTGTGAATAGAGAATGTCTCGTACAAGGCAAGCGAGGGATTGATTGCGGAAATCATCGCACATTCCCTCCAACACGTCTAGTCATTTCATAGTGAGTTAGATCACATGGCTCAAAAAACTCAAATCTTTTTTCCCCTAATGACACAATGTTCGATAAAATGGGGGTTAAAATGCATCGTGGGGAGATCTGGTTCCTCATATAAATTTAAATAGTTGAGATACGTCGAGATAAATCATTTATCGGAGGTTTACTTAATTTAAATGAGAGTGCAGTCACCTTTAGACTATTTGTCTACCACCAACCACCACTGAACCCAAATGGAAAAAATAATAGGAATTGTATACACATCCGAAAAATTACAAATACGATATTTACCGTACAAGGTTCTGTTACTATGATACACTTGGGATGACATAGGATTCATTTTTAATCCTAGTTGCAGTGTAAGATGTAAACACGGAAGGAGATGAAAAGGGAAATTGAAACATGAATGCATGGGTATATCCAGAAGGATTTCCTTCGACACACATTTGTATGAAATTTGACGTATGTTTGAAATGACAAATGTGGTTCTGGGTAGGATCTTCCGAATATGGCAGATAAGCCGTGATAGAAATGTATTGCATATCTAGTTAAATTTGAGTGAGGGTGAGGTCACGAGCGAGAATCAACAAGAGCTGACTGAGAGTGATAATAATTTGGAAAGAACCAGAAACGGCGGCCGAGTTAAAGATTCTTAATATATGCTTTAGAGGTGCAGCAGTTGGCGAAAACAGTTCAATAAAACGTCTATATAATGTATTAGTTATTGAGCTGATTATTACATAATTTTAAATTATATTGGTTATTGATAGTGCCTCGATGATCTATAACTATTAGCATACTATATTACTACATTTAAATAGTATATAGTAATTGACGTAAGTTGAATATAAGAAACTGTTAAATTAGCGTTGATAAGTAGAAACATCCAAATGGCAATTATTGTCTTTTTAACGCGTTCTTTATGAACCCTCCGTCGCCAACCGGTTTGTAATGAAGTGATTATTGAACCATAAAATGCAAATGACAGTTAACCAATTATGTTAATTGACATCAAAATCTATATTTACACTTTAATTTTTTTCATCTGTTTTGCTAAAAGGGTGGATAGACGTAGTAGAATTAATGATTAATTAAAAGCATTATTATTCATTCTAACTAACTAATAAGTATAACCATAATAAGTAATATTGGCATAAAAGAATACGAGGTTGGTTTTTTATTCACGTAACGGTCGTTTTCTCCTTCGCTTCGTCCAGAATTAATATTGCAAATTGAAAAGCCACAAAAGAATAATTGGTCAAAATAAATAGTGCCATGCTTTTTCATGATTATTTCCTTCATATTTACAATTAATTATTGCCCAGATAAGCCCATGATCTCACGATCTTTTATTCTTATATTATAACTTCAATGACGCAGTTTGAGAGAGTTATATTATTAAAATTTAAATTTCCGCTCGTTTTATTTTCAATTTCATTTTCATGGGTATTGTCATAAGACTTGATGAGGAATTAATGGTCAGTAATACATATTTATTGAACAGCTCTTTGTCGTTTGCATGATTTCTCCTTGTTTTAAAATCAAAGAATATGCTATAACAATATGCTTATAATATATCTATTTAAACTAGGTAAGTATTATATTTTGTGAAAGTGGGAAATTATCATAGACCTGAGATTCTTATTGGTTTTAATGGGATGTCGGACCATGTAATAATTGTTATTAGTGATGAGCAAATGAGTTTGAAACCTTATTAATAGACCTTTAAATTCAATTGCGTTCATTTTAGTGTTTTCTTCATGTTTAAATCTTGAAGGCTCTTAGAAGATTCCTCCTTTCCTGGGTTGTTTTTATCATAAGGATTTATTTGCTTATTTCTCAGATGAGATTCGAACGCCGGGTTGGTCTCATTCTCCACAACTCTCACTTGAGCAGCGGATAATCAATTCAATTTTAAACAGGATTACATGAAGTGGTTGGCTCGATCAACGCATCCTTGCACTTGAGAAAATCTGCGGACAATTAAACAATCTTCGAACAAAGAATCCCACAAACGGAGAAAATGGGTCGATTTGAAAGGTAAAATTTGTTTTGAAATCATTTGCTAATTAGTTCTATTCTCTTTCCTCTTTAATTAAGCAATTAGTGAAGAATTAATTAATTAGATTCAATTGAGTCATGCATCTCAATTTATCCACACCGATCATTGCTTATCTTACAATGACCATACACCCAATTTACATTTTCTTATAGAATGAACTTTATAACATATTATGTATTATGCATATCTATTTATATCTGCTCATATTGGAAAACTTATTAAAAAAGTAATATATATATATATATATATATATGGTAGTTATTAAATATAAAATATATGATATAATGAACGAAATAAAGATATATAGATCTATATATTATTATGGTATATGTATATTAAAGTCAAAACAAGGTTCTTGCTCAATTATCCTAACTATATTATACCTATAGTTTGGGCATTAAAATTGCAAATAATTTTTCAATATTAGTTATGTCTATCATATATTAACTCACCATACATAATTTATAAAAAACCCAGAGGTTACACAGGGCATTGCAGTTAAATATTTTTTGTATTATATATATCATTTATTTGATATTGGCGAAAGAGATTTAAATAGTAAACTGCAATGCCCTATATGTATTATATATTATATTACATTTGCAGAACAGATTATGCATAATATATTAGTATAGTATCGTCCGTATACAAGCAGTATGTACTTATAATATATAAGGACATGGCGATTCAGATTGATACTAACAATATATGGAATAATCAATTATCACATATTTGTTCATAAAATATGGAATTTAATTGATATATCCCAAAGGAACTTTCCTTTATTGTTGATGGTCAATAGGTAAAATATTTTGAGATTTAATTTGTATCGTGTTGAGGGTTTGTAATTTATAAAATATAGCATATGATGTACATGGTTGTGAGAGGTCAAAGAGATTGAAACCAGTGGAATCCAGAGGAATCTCAAGTACGAACATATGTAATGACATTATGTATTCATGCCCTACTACATTCTTACTTAAATTCCATGTTCAATTACAATTTGACAATGCATATGATATGATAGATAGCAGGCTATCGTGTCATACTTGCAGCTGATTAAGATTTTTTCATAGTAAGTATAACGGACAATGTTCATTTTACTATGTTTCATTTTACGCGTTTTTATCAAGAGAGTATTTTGAGGGCTTTCTTGTTCAAACATACTTTGTATACAATTTATTTTACTTAATTGATCCAATAGGTCACATTTTAAATATCCCATTCCTATTGTTTTAAGTTTAGGTATGCATAATAAGTAGTATACAAATGTAGAATAACTATTACATACTCGTTTATATACCATTACATAGCATAGAGTAATGCCAAGTACAAATGTATATTACTTAATTTAAATTTTATTCGCTTTTCTATATATTTGTATTTAGTTAACATAATATGAATCTACTGATAGAATGCGAACGAAAAAATTCTTGCACCTTGTCAAATTTATAAATCGAAAAGACAATGAAGAAAAACAATTTGTTATCTCACTTTCATGGTAAACATTTTACTACGAACCTCGTAGTTTTTCACACAATCCCTATTGCCCACATAGGTACCTATGTATTACATTCATAATAGAGTGTTTATTTGTTGTAAGAAATAGATAGATAAAAATATATATAAAAAATGATAAATTAAACAACCATTTTGGGCATTATACCAATACTATGTAAATGTAACATATACATATAAGTATGAATGTATACTTGTACTTAAGTATGAGCAATGATCATAGGCTTACACACTTTAGACACACATTCAAATACAAATAAGTCGATATGCATATGATATGGTTTGCAAATAATAGAGAGAACAATAACAGAATCAGTGAATATGCGGTCTATCAAATATCGCCAATACAATATGTATGCATCATGTGTTTTTAATGGATATTGGCACAACAGTATAATCAGTATATTAAATAAATATCTACATTCACTCATTAATATGGTCAAGTTGGGCGAGAGTTGAACGGCTCCATTTCATATACGAATTCCAACGGTTAAAGTCTTGGCCTTTCACGGTGTTTTTACGCATTGGGCGATTTTACATACCTGGGGATAATTAGCAAAGAGAAGGCCAAAAATCTCATCGTCTTTCTCTGATTCAACTATTTTTTATTATCGCGGTGTGATTTTAATACTAAAGGATCAAAATGAATAAAAGTCAAAGGTATAAGTTTCATACTCATATAAAAACGTTTAATTTAAATATTGTAATTGTATCCAATAAATTTTAATCATGCACACTTCATTTTTAATATATTTATAATATCTGCGTGGGCAAAAACATGTGTGTGGAAAATTTATACATCTACGTAAGTAAATTAAACGAAGGTCGTAAAAATAAGTTCCATTAAAATGGGAAAAATATCCTTATCTTAATTTAATGCAGTTTAAAATTTGATTCAAATCATAGCTTAAATGAATTTGTTAGAATTAAACTTGAGTTGGATAAATCAGTATATAATTTATAATTTCGATAAAAATGTGCATAATGGGCAATAAGTGAAATAAGTACATGAAATATAAGAATATATAATATATTGTATGTTGGCTCGGAGGATAATAATAACTTAATTATTATTTACGATTCCACAATCTCATTTTCATTGTCATGAGACGAGGGGTTAAATTTGAATTACAATAATAGGATCTACTGAGCTTCACTTCGGTCCTCACTCAATTCGTCGTTCTTTAATCTCTCGTAATAGGAGAAGATACATAAAATTAAATTACTACTCTTATTATTACAAATAACGATTCCCAATTGTGGTGATCCAAGTCATGAATTATAATTTACCCCTCGACATGCCTTCAAAAATGAATGGGCCAACTGCGCCAACTGAATTTCAATTTTCTTTCTTTTTTTATAACTCTGGGGGTAAAGTTTTGGAAAAGAGGTTTGGGAGGTATCGGGGAAAATCTCCACATTTCTAGAGGTATGATTCCCATTTTAGAACTCCATGATTTCAATCATCCCAATATTAACATCAGAGATATTTGTGCGTGGTCTTTCCATACACATAATGTATTTATTTATGAGTCAGAGGTTCTCTGAAGGATTGAATGGGTTTGCCTTCAAAAGTCTCGAATCGTCACCTCACCGCCCATTTATCACTTTTCAACATTAACATTATGATGATTTGAATGTATATCAACATGTCGCACCAACCATGAGAATCTCAGTTCTTTCATTTCTCCCACTCGACCATCATCTTCGGCTCTTTTTTCCAACTTCCGCAAACCCAATTAACTTCATTTGCACAGTCGTTTTGTACACCAAGTCCTATACCACTATTCGCTACCATAACCCATTCCATTTCCTAACTCATTTACTCGTACTACCATTATTGTATAAGTAAGAATAGAGGAAGCATCTAAGGTCAGATGACACGACGACCTTTGGTCATTATTTTTCGTCTTATTTTTAACCAACTTCCGTTTACACATTCTTAAGCCAATTCCTCTTCCCAAAAAATTTCCAAAAGAGCTAAAAACACCATTTTCATAAAAATTTTAACTACAACCTCATTTAAAATATAATTGTTTTTAGGCGGCTTTCGGCGTGTCTTGGTAATAAAGACGAAGCAGACGCACGGGAACAAGCCAGACTTGTTCAACCCGAATTACCCGAAGAGCCCAAAATGGACCATTATAATGATCACCTCTCAGATTCCCCCAAATCCTCCACAAACATCACAATCAATAGGCCAGTATTGAATCAAAGCGAAGTGAACGGAGAGATATTTTCCCGGAGCGGTAAGATTAAATTGCGTCATTATTTTTAAATTGTTTCAAGTTTCATTCCAATGACAAGGATATTGTTTTTTGGATAAATTCAGACATAAGCCTTAAATATTTATTTAATATGTGCGTTGTTCCAATGGTTTTTTTGCAAATTCAACTCCTTCAAATCCACGTTTTTATTTACCAAACTTTCCTCATTTAATAATGTACGACGTATTTATCTAGGTCTATGGTGGCCATTATTTCATTATTATACGTAACACAGATTAATTATTATTTGTTTGAGGAAGTTCTCGTTAATATTTTTCATATTATGCAATTGGGATTTTTTTCAATCATTCTTGTCTCACAAGTCAGACGTGAAGGAATCTTAAAATAACACACATTTACATAACATATAACCTTTCCAACTAAATGTAAGTTATAACCAATCATGTAATCTTGACTATTTTTAATTGGGTTCCTAACTTCCAACTACTGAAGGTTTAGAAGATTGATCATTTTACACCATGATTCTAAATTCCCAAACAGGGTATTATAATCCCTAAAAATATGATTTAAGAAGAATGCTCGTTTATTTCCATCTCCATAAAATTGGAATTTGATAGGCCATTTGATAAAAAATGAAAGATAAGTGAGAATAAAAATCCAAGTAAATTCCGAGTGCTCTTGACCTTCTTAAATTCTCATCATCAATAATAGAAAGTAATGTACAGCTCAGTAGATAGATATAAAAAATCAAAATATTTCCATTTAAAATTCCAGATTAATAATATTGAGATATCTAATTGAGATATTGTATTTAAATGAGACTTCAAGTCGCCTTGATGAGTTCAAAACGCGTAAACTTGCGTGTGAGAGATAATCTCATTGGCACTTGAACGCTACACACAATTATACAATTAAAGTACACACACACAAATACTCATGCTTATATAATTCTAATTGGTTTTCTATATGGGTTTGACTCATCTCTATCTGTTAATGTTGTTTAAATGCCAGTTACACAATACCCAATTGAGTCTCAAAATGTTGTTGAACCAAAATTATTGTTAGGCAGTTTGTATAATAATAATAATAAATATCACTTCTCCCTGTCATGATAATCGGAAAGCAATAATTCCTTCATTGTTGACATAAAGCCTCCTGACGTCGACTTCCACACATACTTAATGTAAATGCCCTTTCATCTTTCCGCTCTTGGTTCATCCAATACTCCCAGTCAAATAAATGAAGGAAATAACTATTCCCAATTTTCCCATTTCTCCCATCATCATCTTTGTTTAATTACGAAATGACATTGGGAGATGTAAAAAGGATTGCCTACAAATTAACAAATAATCCTACATAAGACAGATACGATTACAAGAATGTGCTAGGATTTTAGGATCAAATGAGCGTAATAAATGAGAGCATCTTTGAAGGATTTTTCAAAGATTGAATGATGTTGTTGCAAAGATTGAATGATGTTGTTGATCAGAATGATGAATGAATGAATGAGTGAAGGTGTGTATGGTTGTTTGCGATAATACAAGCAAGGCCAACGGCGGGGTATCTGAATCTCTTTCAAACGGTTTTTAAATACAGGCAAAAGCAATTTCCTTGCGGGGGCGAAGAAAACTTGCAAAAAAGTTTCCTTCCAAGGAATCGTCTTTTCTTTACTCCCCATTCTTCAATGGCTACCAAAGTACAAATGGAGGGAAAATGTGACATTCGACCTCATTGCCGGCTTTACAATCGCCGTCATGCAAATACCTCAAGGTTTGGGAAAAAATGAAACATTTAAATGAAAATGACCAATTTTAATGACAAATCGAATTAATAAAAATGTTAATGAAATATTTAGGAATGGCTTATGCACTGCTCGGAAATCTTCCACCTATTGTTGGAATCTACATGGCGTTCTTCCCAGTCATCATCTACGCAATTATGGGAACGTCGAGACATGTGTCAATGGGTAGGTTTTTCATCTCCTATTTGGAGACTTATCTTTAGGTTGAACAACAAACCTAAAATTAGTTTTTTAACATTCATAGGAACTTTCGCTGTCATTTGCCTTATGACGGGGAAAGTAGCAATTGAGAAAATGGAGCAATATCAGGCACTTGGATTGGCAAATAATCCCAATATGACTTTCGTTGACCTAAGTTCAATTGAAAGCATTGAAAAACATTATTATCGTGGGGGCGGTGATAGCAAACCTGATTATAACATTGTTCAAATTGCTACTTCCATCTCCTTAGTTGTGGGATTCTGGCAGGTGAAGATCTTCTTTCTTAATGACCCTTTTACATTATTAATCATGACCTATGCACTTTAGTCAAAGCTTTTAACAGCATTGGTAATTGAATTTCCTTAATTGTAGTTCAATCTTTCATCTCAATTTACCTTTCTAATTGCTCTCAAATATAATATAAGACAATTTCACATAATTATTAGGCTTGTGCATAAAACATATCCCATGTGAACCATATTTTGGGAATCCATGTAATACTTGTAATATAATTGGCAATGGCATTGACTTCTAAATTAGGTTTTCCTCGGGATGTTTCGCATGGGGTTTCTTTCTCTTCTCTTATCAACGGAGCTCGTGAGCGGGTGAGTGAGAAAATTCAAATCAATAATTCACCTGTCTTTTAAGATGAACTAAATGAGAAATTATTCATTAATAGGTTCACGACAGGAGCAGCAATTCACGTTCTCACTTCACAAGTGAAAAATCTCCTAGGCCTTTCCATTCCAAAGAGAAGTGGAATGTTCAAAATCCTCCTTGTTAGTTTCAATCTTTCAATTCTTTAACTATCTGATAAAATCAGTTTCTCATTTACAGTGTAATGTTAAATGGATATGGATTAATGAAAAATATGCTACGTTTTTAATTTCCAGACTTATATCGACATTTCGAAGAACATAGGAAATGTGAACGTTACGGCAGTCATTGTGTCCCTCATCACAATCTTAATCCTAGTGACATACAATGAAATAATCAAGGTAAAGGGAATTAACAATCAAAAGCCCAATGACAGCTCAAATGATCTTGAGTTTAACTCTTTGAACTCCACACAGGCCAAAGTGAGCAAAAAGCTCCCTTTCCCGATTCCCGTCGAGTTGATTACAATTGTGACCGGAACCCTTGTCTCTCGTTATTGGGGTATGCAGACTAAATTCGACGTCAGCATCATCAACTACATTCCCACAGGGTATTGAAATGGAAAATTGTGAACATTTGTTTATTGAGGAGCCGGAGGTGTCGAAGCATTGGATTAATTTCAATTTAAATCGTTTTCCAGACTTCCCAAGCCAACGCTAACGCCACTTGACATCATCCCTGACATTTTGGTTGATGGGTTCATCATTGGAGTGGTGGCATATGCAATTTCAATTTCAATGTGTAAGATATTTGCCACGAAGCATAATTATCAAATTGATGCAAATCAAGAACTAATCGCAGAAGTGAGCCCATTAATCATATTACTAAAATTCATCATCTCAACCTTAGAGAGTGGGCGGGCTGGGAGTAATAATTGAATTAACTAATTCATGTGTATGTATTTATTACACAGGGTGCGAGTAATATTGTTGGGAGCTTCTTCAGCTGTGCTCCCATTTCCGTTTCGCTCTCTCGGAGCGTCATCCAAGACTCTGTAGGAGGAAAGACACAATTGGCCAGTTTTTTCTCTTGCTCAATCATCATCTTCGTCCTTCTTTGGATTGGTCCATTTTTCGAGTCACTTCCTCTCGTAAGAATACCAATATGATTTCAATGTCAAGAAAACTCAATTTCGACTAAATCTACTATAACTAAAGACATATATTTACATTATTTCATTTTGTAAATTGGTTAATTGAACTTAACAGTGTATCTTGTCAAGTATCATCGTCGTGGCTTTGAAGGGGATGTTGGTTCAACTCGCAGAGTTCCCGAAGGCGTATCGCGAATCAACTATGAACGGATTCATCTGGATGGCAACTTTCCTCTCAACGGTTTTTCTCGATATTGAATATGGCCTCTCTGTAGGGATTTTTCTCTCACTCTTGACCCTTATTTGGAGGTCAAATAAGGGCACTGTGAGCATTTTAGGAGCTTTTGGAGAATCCGGAATTTATGTAGATATCACTTCAGCAAATGTATGAATTATTTTATAGCCATTCTTTACACAAATCAATACATTATCCAAATAGTACACAAATAAATACATACCTTATATACTTTTATTATAGCTGTATTTTATCTCCTAATAATATCTAAAATTATATAATTCATGACTGATGCTGATCAAATGGAAATTTAATAAAAGTTTGATGTCTACAGACAAAAGAAATTCCTGGAGTGAAAATTATCAAATTTGTGGGAAGTTTGAATTTCGCAACGGTTGAGCATTTCATAACAAGAGTCAAGAAGTTGGTGCCTTTGGACGTGTATATTGAGCGGAAAGGAAAGGTGAGTCAAATAAGGTTGAAAAGGAATTTAAATCCAATAATTATACAGGGAATGTTTGGTGGACGCGGCCTCTTTGTTAACACCATTTCCAGGGAAAGGATCAACGATGGGATTTCAAATGATGAGAGTTTAAGCAGCGGAGGAAAAATTGAGGATCCGGTAAGTTTTTTTCATTTATCTTACAATTACATTAATTATGAAAGATTCCACCGAAATTCTTCTATTTATGCTTAAACTTTAAATAGTATTCAGACTGAGGAAAATTCCATTATTATTCCCAGGAGTTTTAATTAGTTGATTAATTCAGTGGAAGAGTTTGAAAAAGGTTGTTATTCTCATAATCTTGGCAAAAATAGTCGCTATCGTTTATTTACGTAGTAATATCCTCCAACCCAATTCCATTGTGAATGTCAATTTGTTCAACAATTGATAAGCAAAGCAGGCCCTGATTGAACGTCATCTTTTAATGAGGGGAAGTGAGATGTTTAAAATGCAAGTTAGAAAAGAAACGACGCCATTAGTCGGATTGCCTCTTTTTTCTTCTCATACTGAGGAGATCCAATGTGAAGTTTGTTTGTGGGCTTTATTCATTGAAGGATGTTTTCAGCCAGGGGAAATGAATTCAACCTTACTTTAATATTTGGTTCCTCACGTGTGTTAAAAAGAGATGTACATACTTCTGTTGATCGATTCTTTTTTTCAATTTAGATCAAATGGATTGTCTTTGACTTTTCTGCCCTAAGTTCAGTTGATCCCGGAGCCGGGAAATGTTTGAAGGCCCTGGTGAAGAGCTATGAACATAGGGAAGTTGGAGTGTTAGTGGGCGGAGGGCCGTCGAGTGTCCTTCAATTACTCGTTTCTTCTGGAGCCGCCCGGCCCGCCCGGATTTTTCCGACCGTCCACGACGCCGTGAGCTCAACTTGTTACGTGAAGAGAATGACAAGTCCGACTCATCCCCTCGACCTCATGCTCTCCCTCAACGGGGACTAAATCACGTCTGCTGTCTTAGTGCCATTTATTTACTGCAGTCAACAACCTTTACTCATCAAGAGGATTTGATTTGACACCGGCTTACAATTTATTACTCATTTTAGAATGAGTTATTTTTAATCAGAGAATCTTGATGAGGATTCACAACTTTCCATGTACCTTAATTTTTTTTAAATTTTCCAGCTTACTCGTTATCTTTACCTTATTTATTATTTTATTTTATTGGGCAAGTCATATGTAAGTAGTGGCCATAGACTTGGATTCAATGCAAACGTCTTATTAATTATTTGTTTTGTAGTGTTTTAAATGTTTTAATGTTAAGCCCATGTATGTATTGTTAAAATAATTCAATCGTTTTTAATAAGTTTACCCATCTTTATAAAAATAGAGGTAAAACAAGGATTGATTGATGGAGCTTTTAGAATAATAATTATATGAAATTAGTTGGAACAATTTACAATTGTTCAACTTTAAGGTACTTTTTTACTCAGGTTTCCACGTAGATCGTGTTAGATATTTTTAATTGTTGTCAAAGCTTTAGCATCCTTATTTTTATATAATTATAAAAGTTAACGTATGTGCCATTTCAACATACTTCATTAATATCAAAATAGTATAAAATATATGCCATTTGAGGTAATTGTAATTTGTATTACCTGGTGATATATTTAGCTCATTAATATGTAATGAGCTGAATTTTTCACCAAAAATGAGTCACCGTGTAACTTTTGCGCCAATTCTAATTTTTTAAAAATGATTCACTTATTGTTAAGGTAGAAGGTCAAGAAGGTGAATTGTTCCTACATGAAGGGTTTTCATAACATACGTATAGAATATACATTGTAATTTGCAGGGAATGAACTGATCATGTGATTAAACTAAGGTTAGATAATTATAGTGGAACTGTAATATAATTACAAATGGCAGAAACAAAAGTCATTTTTAACATTGATATTTTTTCTAGTTAATGAGGATACATATCATACGTGACTTATGTAAGGTATAAATTGTATGTTTATATTTTATGTTAGTATATAAAAGTAGGTATGTATATCTTAAATACATTTAAGTAGGTATATGTTACACATGAGAAAATATTTTAAAATAAAAAATGGAATATAACGTGATGAAATATGAAATTGTCCTACTTAAAAATTATCAACGCAAGTTTTGTGTAAGATGTTTAATAATTAAATAGAATTTAATCCTGGCTGATAAAGCAGATACTTTCATGTGATGTTTTTTCAATTGATGTTGTATTTTGATAAAATGTAATTTATGAAACAATCACCGTGAAATATCTTTGATGGATTTATATCGTTTTATAATCGAAATATATACATTTCGTACTTTTTAAAAATTGTGTATAAAATTAAAAACAAGTCAATAAAAGCTTTATAATATTAAATATATTACCAAAAGTGGCAGATTTGATCAAATTCATTCAAACATCCTTTAATGCAACAAATGAATCAAACATCATGATTTTCCATCGTTTTTATTAAAGCTGACGTCGCCAAGTTGAAGAAACATATAAAATAAGAAGCACAGAAGTTTTTGATAAATTAATTCACACTAAAAACTGTCGAATCAATTGGATTCCTTCTTAATCAATGTCAACAAAGGACTATCAATCAAAAAAGGAAAATTCATGTTAAATTAAAACGGCTAAACAATAAATATGACAAAAATTGTTAAGAACTCACGACTTTCTTTTCGCATTTTTCTCTTTGCATTTTAATCAATTGCCAAATTCACAGGGTAAATTCTTCAGGGTAAACCCTTCCTAAACTTTACAATTCAAACAGACCTCTCTTTAACAATCAAAGATGTTTAACAATTCTTTTTGTGGTAATCATATTACGCTCAATAATTACAGTTAACTTTGTATTTATTTTAGTTTACTCTACAATACAATTACATAGTTATAAACTTCCCATTTCTACAATTCCAAAGATTTCTTGTAGAGAATTTTACCTTTGTAATATACTATATATATTTAGTATTTTAATATATATTATTGGTATATATTATCAATAGCATAAAGAGAAAACGCGTGCAAGTAGAACAGGGCTCAAAGTTTAAATTGACCAAGAGTTCATTCAGATGGATTTGCACACTATGTAATATATTTCAAAGTATTTACAATTTAAAGTGCAGATGTGCATTTACATTTACATTTACATATATATATATATATACAGGGTGGGTCTAAAATCGCTTCAGACATTCAGAAACCAAGGATTAAAAAATCTGAGGCGACTTTAGACCCACTCTGTACAGTGACGGTACTTTTTATTTACACCACTTGTGATGGTCACATTTACTCTTCAATACATCTCTGTCGTTTCACTTATATTTCTAGTCTTTTTATATGAGTGAAATGCTATCAAATGCACCAACCCTATAAATTTAGACTAAAGTTTAGAAAGTTTAGACTAAAATAAATCAAAATTTATATGGTTAATGCATCTGATAGCATTTCATTTATGTAAAAAAAACTAGGAATATAAGTGAAATGAGAGTGATGTTATTGAAGAGAAAATGTTACAGTAAAGGTGGTGTATATAAAAAGTACCGTCCCTGTATGTATGATTATCGCTATGTATTTCACCTAATATTATTTCTAATGCTATTAGAAGAACCCACTGTTTTTAATATAAGTTAACTATAATAAATATTTATACTCCCAAGAACATTAAAGGTACTCTTTGTTTATTTTCCGATGTGCATTTACAAAATACTTACATGGAGATATATTCTCATTTCTATTCATATTTAAATAATTAAGTTTTAAAGAATTAACCTAACCCAAGGAAAACTTATTGTGAATTAAGAAAATGGCTCTGAGTTTAAATTCATTTTTTAAGAATCTCATGAACATATACATACAAAAATACATATAATCAATGACCAATGATATAAAAGGCTAATTACTTAATAGTGTTAATAGTGAATAATAAATTAATAATACAAAAGCCTCTATGTAAGCATTTCTTCCTCAACAATCTTTCCACGTTTTAAGTCTCAATTTAAACATTGCTTTTTTATCTTCTATGTGTGAACATGTTCGCACGTAAAGTTTAAAGTTTTGGGATTGGGTTATTTTCAATCCCAGTAATTCGGGATTCTGAAAGCGTCAAATTCCCCTCTTCTGCTATTATATATGTAATTGTGAATTAAATTTAAATAACCACACAACTCATCGACAGTTCATATTAAGTAGGTAATTATCTATTATTTAATAGGTAATAAATCTCGCCATACACAATACAAATATTTACCTTCATCGTCCATTTTCATTTGCTTATATACTTAAATTACCACGTTTACCATATATTCATATGTAAGCTTAGTACACGTGATTAACTTATGAACAGTTTACTACAAGTTTAACTGAAATTGAGTGAGAAATTAAGAATTCATTTTGAAAACTTCGATGATCAATTATTTAAAAAATCCCTTCAAGAAGTTTGTTTTACTATAATTTAGAGAACATTTACACTCCTGTTAAGATGCTGCATAAGTAAATGGATGATTGAAGTGAGTCGGGTTGAGTCTAATTGATTGACTACTTTTCACCCCAATGGGTGGAATTTTAGCAGAGCGAATGGCATTGAATGGGATGAATTTGGTTCAGTTTCGCACAGTTGATCAAACATTTGGGATTCCGTTTGGACAGAATCTTCCGAAGACCTACAAAATGAACTAATTAATACAAACAGTTTCGATTTCAATGAACAATGCAGACTTTTGCTCTCTGTGCATTTTATGCATATCATGGGTTTACTCAAATCATAGGTATTCGGAACGGACAACTAAAGGAATCAAATGAAGAAATTCTCTTGGGATCCACATGAGAACGTTAACTAGCATTAAGCTATTGTTTTCAAGTAGGAACTTAACAAAGAACAAACAAGGGGAGATCAAATTAATTAAGTAATCAAAAATGGAATAAAACATACCAGGAAACTTTTGTTTATAAGCAAGTGCCATTGTTTGTGGTGGAAAAAAGAGTTTTTCGTCCAAATCCATCGTTTCTCCATCTTTTCGGAACGTGTCATGAGGGAAAAATAGGCGTTGGCCGAAAATCCCATTTTCCAATTCTTCCCCTCCGACTTTCTTTTCCTCATCGTCCCATTCAAAGTAACTTCGTCCTAAGTAAATTAAAACTTATTTTTTTCATTTTCCTTAACTTTAAATTCCCATTTTCTCTTATCTAATCCCCATCCTTGTCAAAGTATAGGTCTGATAAGGAATAAAAGCAAATTATGTAATTAGTGTTGAGAACGCCTGGGACATTTCACCTTTGCATAAAAGATAAAAAAGGTGAACGGTTTTCATTTCCCTAATCCAATTGCAAAGATGGAAGTTAATGAGGCGTAAAGTGTGGTGGTTAAATATTATTAGCAGTTCTGAGACCTCCTTTCTTTATTCAATTAGGAAAAGGAGATGCGAAGGTTGTTTTGATCTTTTGATTCAATTCAACCCCTATGAATATTTAATAAGCTCTCCTTTCCCCGGAATTCTTTCCATTTGCTCCTCATTGAAAATAAAATCCGCTTATTTTAAAAAGCAAGCTGGAAAACACTGAGGTAGGATCGAATGATTTAATATCCAAATTGGCACGATTCATTTTCAATTATCAAACAATTGATAACAAAATAATGATATTATACGAAAGTTTTATTCAACAAAATTTTAGATGCGAAGAGCTTTTTAAAATATAATCTACTTAAAACTCAAAATTAAGCGAATAAAGAAAACCAATTTTGCACTTTTAAAGTGTTCATTGAACATAGTCCACACAACTTAATTGGTGCTGGGACTCTTGACTTTAATATTTACGTGGAAGGCCAACCACGTTAAAAAATGAAGTTGTCAACGCGCGGAGCTCTGCGTATTTTTGTATTTTAGATCAAAGAGGATGGTATGATGTAATATTCCATACGTACCTCGCTGATAAAAAACAAAATAAAGTGAGCTCAAAATTTATATAAATAATGTCTAATAAAGAAAATGCCGCCGGTAAAACAGATCACGATTCGGACCAGCCTCCCATGCGGCGACCTGACTTGGAGCAATTGTCGGCTCCAGGTGATAACCGCATGGGTGATGACAATGGCAATACTTTGTAACTGGAAATATAACACCTTCACAAAATGTACAAACGAAAAGAAGATCTTTTCAACCAACATTGCCCAGTCCAACTTGTGAATTTGAACATAAATATGTTAATTCCTCTATTAAAAGTTCTGAATTGGCTTCAGTATTGTCAAGTAATGCAAATAATAAAATTGAGTGTTGTTTGAATTGGTTCTCTCACAATATAAAATTCACGTATCTGACTTGCACAAAGCTTTAATTAAAAAAGATGTCCACAGATTGAACTATAAAGTCTCAACATTGCTAAATAAAGTAAATAGGCATAAAAAACTATTTAAACTTGAAAACGCAGATTGGCTTTCCTCAAATTATAAAATTTCGATGCCCATTAAACATATTCCTAATGTAAGTGCCAAAGTGGAAGAACAAAAGGGACACACAGAGGAAGAAGCACTTGAATTAATTATAAGTTTAGGTTTGACCAAAAATGCATATAATATATTAAGGCAGGGAGCAATTTCAAGGGATCATAATTTATATCCTTCCTATTATTCGATTAAAAAATATAAGCAAGAATGTCGACCAAAAAATGAATGTTTGAAAGTTTGTGAAACAATGGCTAGCGTACCATTGCAAAACTTATTAGATCATACAGCTTTAAGAATTTGCACTTTAGAAAAGCAAAAAATTAATACTATCAAAAAGTCTATTGTAAAGGCAAGACTTATTTGTTCATGGGGGTTTGATGGAAGTTCTGGGTTTTCTAATTATAATAAAAATTTTTTAAATGATCTAATAAGGATGGTAGCCTTTTTACTACTACATTGATACCATTAAAACTCATCAGCAAAAAAACTTTCCATTCAAGAAAAATTAATAGGATTAGCACATTACACGCTCACTTGAATCTTCTGACCCCATTCTTTCAAGCCTGACTTTGGAAAAAAGAAAAAAAATTAATAAAGAATTATCTCTTCCTCCAGAAGTTATTAGATTGTTAGAAAACTCGAGTGTTTAGAGTTTTGTGCAACTTTGAGCAAGATGTTAAAATATAGTTTAATAGAAAATTTTTTTCTCTATTTTACTACATATTAAAATTCGATAGGTTTTGAAAGGTTATTTAACTATGTAAATTTGTATGCCATTATTCCGCCCTCGTCTCAGTTTGTTGTAGCTATCTTTTAATAAACACACTTGTGAATAAACATAAAAAGCAATAAAATTGTGCCCGAAAACCTTTAGGGAATTATGTCATTCTTGCAATACAACGTGATTCAAATAAATCAAAACTCTATGGAGAAAGTCATCTAATGTATTAAGATAGGGAAATGTAATTAATGCATTTTTTATTGTATTTGGCTTTCTCCATAGGGTTTTGATTAATTTGAGTCACGTTGTAGAATCGAGACCGGACACGTCTCAACCTCCCAATCTCAAATAATGTGAATCGTAAAGATTTATAATGAAACAATCGGTTACGTACCTTCAACATGCCAAATGACAAGACATGAAAGAAACGCCATCAAGACCAAGGTCTTCATATTGATCATCTTTGGAATTTTCGTATTTCTCACTACTCCTATAATAAGTAAAACATTCGCTATTTAAATGCTGTTAAAAGATTATGAATAAATTTTTAAGATTTCATGACACCATTTGAATTGTGAAGGTATTTAAATTATTATAAATTCTTTGAATAAATCCCAGACTGAAGAGAAAGCAGATGATGAAAATGATTAAGAAAGATGATACCTGGTCGGGAGTAATTGAAAGGTGAGAGGTGCGAGAGATTGAGTGTGAGACGTTCAACTGGGAATCCACCTTTTATTTCCTCGGTGGGGGATGAGGGCGAGTGACAGTCGCACCGAACAGACGAATCAGAGAAAGCTCCGTTCAATCACGTCACAACCGCAAATAGAACCATCTCATTTATATAATATACCTTCAATAATGCTAGATAATTTATTAAATTAAATTTAAATCCATTAAGCTAAAAGAATTCATTTCAATAATTGAATCCAAAATATATTTTTATTTATATTACTTGCAATACAAAAAGTCACTTATTATATTTGTAATGTTAGTAAAATAGCATGATATATGGGAATATAAATATGAATAAGTATGTACCATAAATAATTTTGAATATCAAAGAGGAATATTTTATTGATCTGACGTGATTTTTGAAAATTTATTATCGAACAAGGAGAACGACCATGTCCATGACATTTGTTCCAGTGTGACCAATTACTAAATGGTAAGCACCGCCGCTTGCCCGTTGAAAGAAATGGTAAGAATCATTAGAGGTCAAATAAACAACGGGGTCAAGATCTTCCTTTTTGGCAGTTTTAACAGTCCATGGGTTGATTATGGCCCCAGCGGCGTCACACGGCCCATCAATTCCGTCTGTTCCTCCACTCAAGATGGTAATTTCCCGCCCTTGTCCTTCCTCTCCTAGGTCAAGGTCATTGGGGTCAGATGGGCTTTTGTAGATTTGATGAAGTTGGAGAGCGGTAGAAAGACAAAGTTGTTGATTTCTCCCTCCTTTTCCTTCTCCTTTCACAACAACCGTCGTTTCGCCACCCAAAAGAAGACAAACGCCCGTGTTGGTTTTTCTTCCTCTTTCAAGTCCTCGCATCAGAGTTTCTTTAATTCCAGAGATTTTGAGGGTTTCAAGAATTTTGGATATTTCCTTTCTTGTTTTCCCTTCATCACCGAGACGGAGAAATTCAGAAGTCCAATGGGCGAGGTGAGCCAAAACGTCCCCGATTTCGTTCGCGTCTCCGTCCAAAGTAGACGTGAGGATGATTGGAATGAGATTTGAATTCTTGGCCTCAACAGCTGCAGCTTCAAGTGCAATTCGATTACTTCCGATCAAAATGTTTGAAACTTGGGGATGTTTTGAACTTTCCAGTTTCCGGTTTGTGTTCTGTAACAAAGTGAGGACACTGTTCGGAATTTCACTTGTTTTCATGAATTTCTTCAATGTTTTGATGGCCTGCGGGGCATCATTGGTTATTGAAGGGACTGTCGGACCACTCGCTATCATTTCAATCGGATCTCCAAGAACATCAGAAAGAATCAGGGAGAAAATTCCCTTGGCTTTGCAATTTCTAATCAGCCCGCCGCCTTTCACTTCAGAGATTTCTTTACGGACAATGTTGAGGTGAAGGATTTGAGCTCCGGCTTTTGACAAAGCTCGAATGACCTGACTCTTTTCTTCTAATGTCACTGGAGGTTTTGGACAAGGAAGCAAGGCCGAGCCGCCTCCTGAAATGAGGATAAACAGAAGATCTTCCTCCTTGCAATTATTGGTCAATTCCAAAATTCTCTTGGCCCCTTCAACGGCATCTTCGTCTGGAATGTTGTTCTTCGCTCCACGGAATGTCTCTGAATAATAATTCCATTGTTTATTATTCAACATTTAAATCAAGTAATTAGTTAAAAATTAAATAAATTAAATTGGTCTGCAGACTTAAAATTGAAAATCAATACAAATCTCGTCTAAAGTAATAAATCAAGGAATTTACCAATATTTGGATTTGTGGATTGGCGTGTGCCCAATGGAACACTCAGCACAGTCCGCGTTACTCGACTTCCCAAGATACGCAAGAGTTCTTCTGCCATTGGAAGGACAGCCTTCCCGAATCCTATTTAACATTATTATTACAATATTACATCAAGATTCACTAGTTTAATATTTTCTTCCACCAAGTGTTTATTCTATCCTTTATACATATAGGTAGTCAAATAAAACAAAATATTGAGAACACCGAAAATGGTCTCATATTGTTTTATATACTTAACTTTGTATATTACATACATGTAATTAGTATTTAATATAATGAGCGTAATCTGGAGAACTCGTCTTAAATTCAATTACTATCGAATGAAATCTCATTCAATCATTTCGTTTAAACGCACAATTTACTAAAAACGACATTTCACTATTTTGCTCTCGTGGTTGAAAAGACCTTTCATAACATAAGCACTGTACGATATTGGAGCAAATGTGAGTTCTCCACGGATTTACCTACTTAAATAATTGAAGGTCATAAGTTCCCATTTAAAGAGAGATTAATCAGAGGTGTTAAAAATAGTAGAAAAGAAGATCGGCTCAAAGGAGCCAAAGGTAAATTGAGTTAAACGAGAGAATCAGATTAATTGGATAATGAAGAACTGCTAGGGATGTAATGAAATTATAAGGAATTAAATGGACATGCACGAGCGCAACATGAAGCATAATATACTAATATAAATTACCCATGCCCATATATTTAATTATATACGTCCATACAATATGTCCATATGTGGAGGTATATGGGCACATTTTGAGCGTAATTAGACATTGAATGATATGAGTTGAACTCACCCACAACATAGCAGTTTTGGTAGTGATTGAGAGATATGGACGTTGAATGTTGAATTTCCAAATGAAGTCCATCTGTCAATTTGATTTGATTTCGGATGAGAGTGGTTGGACTCACGCTCTCAACACCACTTAAAAAGATTCGTTTGGCGAGGGAAAAATCCCCCAATTTCCCGCTCTTCTTCATGTCGGTAGAGAAAACCCGCCGATGCCGCCGAGGAGTTTTCCCTTGTAAAAGAGAGTGGAAGAACTTGATTGGGTTGGAAGGTTGCGGTGGAGAACCTCGCCTCTTCTTCACTACAACTACTTTGAGTAAAAGCTCAAGAACTGAGCTCGGAATCTTTATTCCTAACATCACTTGCCCTTCGTTTTAATCTCAATTTCTCAATCACTCACTCAAGAAATGTCTCATGAAATTTTTTAGGTTCTAATATTCCAATGTCAATAATAACATGATATGTTAATTTATTTCTTGTTTCTATACGCCCGGAATTTTTCAATTGAGCATTACAAAAAAAGTTAATCGAATGATCTTCAAATATTTAACTTTAGCCAATTTAGATTACAATGATAAAAAAATCGAAAGATTTAATTAACTCCAGGAGCTAAAAATTGAAAAAGTTTTGAATGTCCATTTAAACTTGTATTTGAAGTAAAAAAAGGAAAACCTAGAATTTCTTTTATATAAATTCTTTCAATTACACAGGTACTTTGAAAATATTTGACGGCAAACGACAATCTATTTAAATAAAATGTGTAATGTTTATGGATTGAACCACCGCTGACTTTATTATATTATATGCTAATAATATAATAAAGTCAGTAGTCTTAAATATCGTAAATAAGATATATATACGATCTTTACATAGAGTACACATACGTTACATTAAACTAGAAACTGGATGCAACTTTTGAATATCTATCATTTCTCCACTATGTGCTCGTATTGTATCTGTAAACAAAAGGTTTTATACCAAATGTTGGAATTATTTAGTTATACTACTAGGAAGATTTTTAATTGAACAATCTGGACGTGAAATTGAGAACTAATGGCACAATGAACAATATGTTCCAAAAGGATTAAATGTGAGCAAATGAAGAGAAATCGGAAATCTAATTCAAAATGTCGAGTTCTCATAGTCACGTTGTTATCATATGATTCTGCACCTCAAATGCTCTCTATATCTCTCTTGGCATGGTTTATTAAAAGAGGTAGAAAGCAATAAAATAGTTAATCCTAAATACACAATGACAATTGGATCCTATTTATGTGCATGTATAAATAAGGTATCAATTATGCAGCGACCGACGTCAATGATCGTCTATGGAATTTATTCATTTTTATATCAATGGAGCTTATTCCATTCAGTGCATTTATCATAAATATGTGAAATTATGATGGAAAATAACGGAGCTTATTGAAGCATCATTTGAGATTAAAGAAGTCAAAGGTTTACATATATATTTATTATTATAGTAAGTACACATCGAAGAATTCCAATCAACTGCATGTTCAACGCGTCCAAGTTAAAACACAAGAGTTTGTTCTTTTTTTACTAATAATTTCCATTTCTATTGAAATGAACCATATAAACCAAAGGTCCTCAACCGGTTATCTTTACTTAAGTCTTTGACTCCCTAAGTTGACATAACTTACCTTCTCTGTATTTACTTTTAGCACAAGTCAAAGGTTAACATCTGTTTATATGCATAAGTATATGCATAAGATTAAAATTAGGTAATCAAACGCGGTCTTGCAATTGAACATAATGTGAGTTAGATATCAATATAAATACTTAATTTATCTTGATGTATACATTCATGTTGCAATCATTCATCACAAACGGACTCTAGAATCTAACAATAACAGAGGAATGTTATTATTATATGTTATTACTTACAATAGGTATTACTTATTAAACATGTTAATTGTTACACATATTTTGAGAATTTAATACCGTTCTTTGAACCATCTATTGATTAGTTTGGGGCTTTTGAACTCGGTAGAATTAAATTATGAAACTAACACACACACATAAATATACTTATTATTTTGATGGTAGATCTATCTACAAATACACTATCTATACTTGAACGTATACTACCTACTACATAGGTATAGATTATGTTGGATGTTCGAATATTCGAATGTAAATATATTTTCTGTTTTACGTGACCTCAAACAATGAATTTTCACCTAATAGAAACAAATTTCAATTTCCCCATCCCATTGTTTTCACTTAAAACATCCCTAATTTGATCACCGATTCCATTTCAATTTGAATGGCATTGAGGTTGAGCTATCTTGTTCACCAATCCATTTCATCATTTTCCAATATCAACTCCAACTAGAGTCAAACGAGTCAAATCTTACTAATGGCAAATAAGTTCCATGTCATATTTATGGGCAATTATAGTTTTATAATGAACTTAAAATTAAGCACTTGGAAAATGCTGAGTGTGAGTTTGTAATATTTCATTTAAATGATGTAATTACAAATACATACTTGCAGAAACATATACAGTAAGTAATACAAGAGGACACGCTAAATGTGTAAAATATGCATGTGTAATAAAGAGTGTATTTACTAGGGCATTTACTATAGATTTAGCAAATGCAAAAAAAGTGGCTGATTCAAAATATATATGTCTTTGAATGTGATTCTATGCGTGAGAAGATGAATATGTGTTTAAGCTTATGGTTATAGATGTAAAATCCATGTGAATGCACAAGAGGTGATTTACAAGATGTGTTTTTATGAGTTTTGTGCACACATGTGAAGATATAGCGGCCGTTCAAAGAAAGTTGGAACTATTCTTAAATCTCCCAAATTAAACTTTCAACATTTTCCCAGACTCATCCTTTTGTATGTTCGAGTTCCATTCCCCTCTTTGGGGATCAGGCAGACACTCGCTGTGGAAAAAAGATCTTGAGAATAAAACTGCCTCTTTACCAATAAAGCCATTTGTCAAAGGCTTTTAAATAATTCATCCTTTGGTGTTTAAAACCGGAAGTTGTGCAGACTCGACCTGCTTCAACATAAATAGCTCCCTAGCAGCTATTTAAAGGAAGTTAAGTCAATTTGTGAAGCTCTTAGTGATTATTCCTATAGCTAATTGGCACAATTAACCAAGTGACCAAAATTAAGAGGATTCGCGATAGGGATTTTATTATCAATCCTTATGTAATACCTTCATATATCAATCGACATCGACTGATATGTGGAAAAAATTGGATGTTTGTTATGTGCAGGACAGCTTAACGATCCAAGTGAGTCAAAACTAAGAGTTTAAGAGAGATTTAGTAGAACGGTGAGTTTAGGAAAAGACTTTGGATTTGTCAAAAGTTATCAAACAAGGAGGATGTTTGTGCTCATTATTATTGAGTAATTGAGAGGACCTCAGGGAGGTGATTGAAGACCCGCCTCAAATGGGGAAGAAGAAAGATCAAAGGAACCTCAATGCCAAACCCAAAGAGGAAGATGAGGAGAAAACGATGAGACAATCATGTGTTGTGGTTGAAGGTGACTCTTCCCCACGCCCACGAGCCAATAAGAATATTAACAACTCGCCGGAAATTAAAAGATATGAAGGTGATGATCACAAAGTGCCCTGTAAAACCTTCGGTAATTGTCATTCAAAAAAAGAAAATTTGGTCGTGGGCGGAAAGGGCGGCAGCGACGGCGTGGTTTCTCAACCAAATTTCTCCCCACTTTCCCCAAACTTCTCGTCGCCTCCTCCGGCAATTGAAGTTGAAGATGAAAATGGGAAGTCAAAACAAATGTCGAGACGAGTTTTCGTCTCAACCCTTTGCGCTCTCTGTAAAAGTTTTAAAATGTTTGAAGGTGAAATGTTATTTAATTCATATATATATATATAATTTTTTCTAATAACTACCTATGTAATAATATGTATATGTACATAATATTACTATCCTATATATAACATGCATAATTCATATGATAAAATATATGATAATGTGTTTTAGCTTATATAAATACTAACTACCTATATAATTAACTTGGTGGGTATTTATTACAAAAATATATACTATATATAAGATCGTATAATTCTTGTGATACTGCCTTTGATGAAAATGGAAATATTAGAGGTTATAAGTATTTATTTACATATTAAGTCATATAACTTGATATAATTGAGAATGCTTTTGAAATTTTGGAAGGAAAAATTTGATCAAATGATCGTAAATAGAGAGAAATGATGAATGATGAGAATTGAAATTCATTGATTTAAAAAGACTTGAAAGGGTCGTTAAATATGTTGAATAAATGATGTTTGACAGAAGGGTTGAAGTTATGCGGCGGCTGTCGTCTCGTTTCTTACTGCTCCAAAGATCACCAAATGAAAGATTGGAAAGACCACAAAACATTTTGCTCCGCGGCCAAAAAACTTCTTAAGAAATCTCAAAAGACTTTCCTCTACCAACATGCTCAACCTTTGGAGTCGCATCAGTGGCTTCAAGTAAATATTGAATTTAAATGAACTTCAGCTCCATTTAATGTTAATTTAAAACTTATTGTTGGACAAAACAAATGTTTATACAGGCTCGGTACGAACAAATGACAAAATTTGAATGTCAATTGGGAAGAGGACTTGAACCCTACGAGAGAGAAATTCTGCTTTTCCCAAATGTTTGTGGAGAATGTCGAGGTTGGACAGGATTGGAAATTTGCCCTAATTGCCGAATTGCCTCTTTTTGCAAAACTCATTTCTACATCATGAAGGCATCAACTATTTTATTAGCATTCTACACATAAATTCTAAATCACAATTTTGTTACAATTTGTTTAAATTTTAGAACCACAAATGGTGTAGTGACCTTGCCGTTTGGACAGACCTCATTTCTTGGGAACACGAAAACGGTCTCTTGAAGCCCCAACTTACCAATGACGACACGAAGAATTGGAAGTTGACAAGTCTCCCTCAGACAATTGGGAAATTTTTAACACCACCTCTCCAACCTCTTCATTTTTGCGGAGATGAGATTTGGAAAGCAGCGGTTTCCGACGTCGCTTCGATTCCCCTGACCCTTCTATGGGCCATTAAAAATCATGCTCCTCAACTCCTTTTACAAAAAAAGTTATAATGTTATAAACCAAAGCCTGTTATATCAAATAAATATTTCAAATCCATTTTGCGAGAAGAGAAAATCTGTCTAGACTTTTTATTACATTTAAACATATTTACGAGAATTAATATAAGTTTTATAAGTTTTGACTGTTTTGCAGATTGAGAATTAATGTCGTCGGGGCTGAAATGGAATTTGAAGGGCGGTGTGGGAAGGGATGGGAATTTTCCTTTCTCCATTTGCTTGAAGGAGGAATTTTAAAAAGATTGGAAGTGACGCTCATCGGTCCTGAGATGACGACAGACGCCAGAAACTTCATTCTTTGTTCAACATGTAGTCAAAAGGTAATTTCTATCTACAGAACACATACCTAGGTATGTATGTAAAAATGTATTTATTATATAAGCACATATATGTAGTATGTACACCTACGCAATAGATTTATTTGCATTGAGCCTCTTTCCCAATTTTTATTCCCTTGTAATTGATCAACTTTAAAGGTGCAGATGAAGGAGCTAAAATAATTACATAATTATATGTTTTTAATATCTTATTTATTTATATACTTTAGAACATTATCGTCATTTTATCAATGATTTTTTGTATATAGAATTGTAAGATAATTATATCTCACGAAAGGGGCATTACTTATCACGAGTACGTGAAGAAGAACCCAGCTCTTGAAGTTGATGTTGTGGCAGCTTTCAATTGCGGACTCTACAGGATGACAGGATGGAAAGGAGAAGACACTTGGGGACCGACGATCCCTTATTTAGGTACGAAATTGAATATAGTTTAACTAACAATATATCTGCAACATTAAATAATTTATTACTTTAGACTTTAGATAAACAAGTTGTTGGATAAGTTTAATAAATAATAGTTTAATAAATTCATTCAATCCTTCAACGCAAGACATACAAATATGTATGTTTATATTCTTATCTTAATGTTAATTAATTAAGAAGTTTTTCAGAGTTTTGCCAATTGAAATTAGCGAATAATCTTTTCTTTACCTTTCACTCTCAAAGCGAATGAAAAGAACAAAAGACAGTTGAGGGAAAGTAATTAAAATGAGTTCCTGTTAGCTCTGAGTCTCGTTATTGACGCAAAAGGGAATGACAAATAATTGATTCAAAGAAATCCTAATTTCCATTCCACAAAATCTATTCACCATTTCCAAGATTGAGGGATGAAAGTTTTTAATAATAAAGAGGAAATTAATTTAAAGACTGACTAGAGTCTCTTAATAATTCAGGATCTTAATTGATGAACATGACGTTTAATTATAATTTAGGGACTGGGAAATTGTTGGTCACGACGGCGTACACAGAGTCAGAATCTGGTCAGGACATTCAAAGACTTGCTTCAAATCCTCGCCTTCGTCTTTGCGGGGGCGGAGGAGAGAAAAATCCCTACAGAAGTCTTCGACCGCAACGGACGCTCATTGACGAAGAGAATCAACCACTAATGTACAAGAATCATTTTATAGCAGTTTTTAAACCTTCTTAATTATTACTGCTAAATTAAAACATGCGAAATTAGTTGTTTGGAAATAAATTAATACAGGTACATATTGAGTTTGTAGAAACAATCTTCATACGAGTTTTATTTTCCACTTATAAATTGAACGTGCCATTCATATACATTTATGCAATTTATGCATTAATTTTTTGATTTATTTTAAAGTACACAGTTCATTGAATATTTAAAATCATAACAATTAATTCCTCTCGATGATAAAAATTTAGCAATACACACAGCCATACATTTTTATGTACTTTTTGTAGTCGTATTTCCGTGAAGATCTCGTCGAGTTTCATTTAAAGACTATATAAAATATCACAATTCGTGTTTTAATCAATTGATTCACTCGCGCTCTCACTATCATTTGTAATTATAAAACAACTTCCCCTTCTTAAACATTATTAGCCTATTGTTTAAAAATTACTTAATTAAACGAGTAAATTAAAATTACATTAAGAGGTATTTTAATTAACTTTAATGTATGTGTTTCATACATCAAAAGTAGCTTGTAATATTTACAAACATTGTTGAAACCAGGTGTGTATTTTGTTCCTACAACACTCCCTTGTCCATATTTTGTATTAGTTCAACAACATTGAAATTGGCGTTCTAATTGATAATCGACGATTTTAACCTACTTTAAGAAAAACCATTTAATAGAGAACGGGCGATTTAATTTAATTAGTTAGTTAGTTACGATCTTGATAATGTCGAGGTAACAAGAAACTCGCTGTTTGACCGGTGCGATTATTAATATTTTTTTACACGATTACGCTTAATTAATTAATGGCCTTACAATTTCTGCAAGACGCGACTTTGTTGTTCCAACTACAAATATCTAATGTAGATTAAGATTTGAATGAATGGATACAAACACGTATATTACATTTGTATGTACAAACTCTAAGAACGTTAACATATGGGATATATAATATACAATCGTACCATACATACATGTACAACTTATCATATTAAGGATAAATATACCAAAACGATAGTTTGTATAATTCGTGTATCTCTCCACAATTAGGCATTTAACTAACATCTAAACACTTATAATTAGTTTTCCATATTCTATTTATATATACACATACATGTATTACTCATCAGTTGAAAGGATTTGTAGTTCCTTCGTTCCTTGATTTAAAACACGAATTAATAATACTACTAAAAAGTGGAAAATTGGTTTCCTTTTTTTCAAATGTCCCTAATATCATTGGAGTTGGAGATGTAAAAAGGATTTTTTGTAATATATATATATATATGTTTATAATGTTCTTTAATGTGTATAAAGAACCTTTTCTCACTTTACATAAATGTCATTAAATTTTAAATGATATACTTATAATATATGAATATTATATCGTAGTTAATATATACAGGACAAAATTGGAGCTCCTTCAAGTACAGGATTAATGAACTCTTATAATTATTATAATCCGAGAAATTAAACATTCTACGGCAAAGCGATGTCAAAAAGCGAGAGTTTCTCTGAAAATCCTCCGAACTGTTTTCCCGACTGACGTCGTTGACGGAGGCGACGTCGTTGAATGAGAAATCTGTAAATGAAATAGAAAAATCTTAAAAATTTCAAACATCAACATTCTCTAAAATCAAATCCCTTTAGCGATTTAAAACTTAATAGTGGAAAAGTGGAAAGGTTTTTAACTTACGCGAAACAAGTAAGGTTGAATTTCAGGGAAAGTTGTATCAAAAATAAGATCGACTTCTGATTGTGCTGGCATTTTTGGGAGATATTGCTGTCGATTCATGACTTCTGCGATGAGAATCACCTTTTCACCTACCAATTCTCCAAGGTGCTCTCGATTCATTTGACGCTCTACAATGCCAATTTTAAGGACTTAGTAAGTGCATTAACTATTAGTATTGGAAAAATGTACTGTTTAAGTCTATTATATAATTAATAATTATATTATAAATCTGGCGATTTCCGTTTAAACCATGAATGATAATTAAACTTTCAAATTCTATCAATGGTTTTCAATCTGCTATAATTTGGGTGATCTAATAACAAATAGTAAGTAGGATGTGGATAAGAGAAAAGCTCAGATCTTACCAATTTCGTTCCTAATAGCTTTGACTTCAATTCGAATCGTCCAAACTTCCCAAGGAAGACATTCAGGTGCAAAAGGCCAATTCACTTTCTTCTTATTGTAAAATTCGAGTGAGATCTGACCGCCGCGAATCCCATTTTCTGTTATGTTTGCTGGGTCACGAATCGCCTGGTCGAAGGCCTGAACGTGATGATTCATCATTCTGGCCAAAGAGCTTGAAGCACATCGCACCTAAAATCCACAATTGACTTAACTCCTTTCTGCCTCACCTTTATTTAATCGGAATTCTTCCCTGGGAATTCCACTCAACTCCTCAACCAAAATAAGGAAAGGTCCAAAAAAGGGAAAACATGAGGAGGACTTACATAGGTTAGGTCAATGAAGTCGCAATCAATGTCTTCGTATCCGATCGTGCCAATGGAGTATTTGCCTTCTTGGCGATATTGAAATTTCCCAAGGGTCCGATGGAAGAGGATTGAGTGAAAAATGCAATTAACGACTTCGCTCACTTGATGACATTCTGTCGTCTGGAAATTGGTCCAAAGGAGTATAATTAAATAAGGAATCAAAACGACTTCTTTTGTATAATTATTGAGGAGAACGGAGGAACGAAGATGATAATTAAACTTGAACTTACGAAATCAAATGTCTGCGTCCTGGCGTTCATTGTCCCGACCCGATTAGACGCCCTTCCCCATAACCCTTGTTGTGCGTTGACCCTTTGGGAGTCGTCGTCTCGTCGGCCGACCGAGGGTAATAAAACTAAAGACGAGCGAAGCTGAGGAATCAGCCGTCGTGTGAGTACGACGATGGAACAAAAACACTTTTTCCAACTCCACAAGAGATCTCTTGAGGGCCAGTTGGAACTGAAGTTTGCCCAAGTGAATCCAAACGCCCAGATGGCCCCTCCCAACTCGTATGTAAATAAACGGTCCCACGCACCCACTCACCTCAAATATCAAATAAAATGATGTAATTCCACAAATTAACCGTTTCAACACAACAAACAACAAAATGACTCACGCATATGAAACACTTAATTAGAACATTACTAATACTGGTGTGTGGATTTATAAATATATAACTAAATGTTTAACTATGTTAATATGTTTTATTTATAACTTACCTACTACCTATACCTTACTTAAATATGTAAGTACTTATTGTATAGTATTTGTATAAATTTAAGTACCTAAGTCTTAAATAACAAATACATGGATTGCTTAGCTTTTGTTATGTTATAAATACAGAACATAAACACAAATTTATATAATTTTTATGCAGTTATATATAACTAAGTATAAAAGGTGTAGGGCTCAACACAAGTAAAGTGAGAAATGAGACCATTGAGTTCTATTTTTAAAGCCCGTCTAAAATACATGGGATTTTCTTATATATAAAAATGCGCACTAGTTGGAATCCAAATGAAAGTTCCGAATGATAAATATCCATAATACAACTCGTAAAAAATATTAATTTGGATTCAAACTAGTGCGCATTTTACATAATAAATTTAATTAACAATTAATGCGCAGGGTTGCAAACACCTACTTATAAATATATTAAATGAATTATTTAAAATTAATCAATTATGGAAATTTATAAATGTATTGCAAAATAATGTATTACAAATTTAAATAAATTTTGTAATTATGATAATAATAATAATCAAATAGTTTATGATCCTACAACCCTATTGCGCGAGCTCTAATTTTTGGGGGGAATTGCGACATCCGCGGATTTAAAACCTTCTCACTTTATTTGTGTTGAGCCGTCGGTACATATGTGGAATGTAGAGATCTGACAAAATTGTAATTAATATTGAGGATATCAATTTATCAATGTATCTTTTTATTATAATATCAAAAATTAGATAATTCATCAGAGGATATATGAAATATGAAATAATTCTGATTAAATACATACCAGTTGGCTGAGAATTGAAAAATTAAACGAATGGTTTATGTATTAAGTTATTACAGTAAGCGTATTCTTTAATTATTTGACGGTTATTGAATTCGTCGTTGGCGATTGAGGAATTAAAGGAATCGTGAAAATTATGATAATGAGTAAAATAAAAGTTTAATGGAAGGTGGGGTTAATAAAATGGAGTGGCAATAAAAGGAAGATGACCGGTGGCCCTCACACGAAGGCCGAGATCCTCTCACGTTCTTCGTCCAATCAACTCCCAATTAATCCACCTGGTTCTGAATTCTGATCACATTCTCCACCTTTTACCGTATTTTACGGCTCCCACATGATGAGTGGCTTAATTCACCCACGTTTCTTTCCGAATCACTCAATTCCTCTCTCAAAGTCAATAAAACGATGGCCGGCCTTCGTCGTTCCTTATCTTTATCAATTGAAATCTCGTCAAATGGACTTCTTGGCTTTCAATGCCCCTTCCTTGTTATCTTCTCATTAAATTGAAAAGCGAGTTAAACTGAAGTACGTTTAGCTAATCGAGATAATCTCTCATTTACATGTTTAATTCCAATCAAATCATAAAATGGAAATGGAAAATAAAATTCACCAAAAACTTTTCATTCACAATCGTATCATAAGTATATATTGTAAATAAGTACATGTACACTATGTATTGAGTCATTATTACAATTATATTATATTCGAAAACTTGGAGGATAAATATGCTAATTGTACAGCAATTGAAGTCTTGGCCCATTTTGAGAAAATTATGCCAATAATGAGAGGAAAGAAAGATTTCTCAATCGGCAGCTGTTCTTCCAAGTTAATTCCCAATTAATTGGAGAGTCTCAGAGTTGAATGTTTATTATGTAAATGGTTTATTTTATGACGATGAGGATTTTAAGGTGAGTATTTAAGTATATGAATAGCAGTGAGGTCGTGGCGGAGTCAGCGACTTCCTCACCTTTGAGTGAAAAGCAGAGATCGTTGAGTTTCTCGGGCCTTAACAAGGTGTTCAATGGCCTGATTGGACCTTGCCGACTTTTACAACTTCTCCCATCCACGAACATCCCCTTCATTAATTCTTAATGCCCTCATGAGGAAGTTGAGTTTTTGAGGTAAGTTTTTATCATCTCACTCAACTCACTTTAACTCACTCACCAATGCGTCAGAACCAATTAAATAATGTTAATGTATTCACCTTCGGCTTTATATGAATTTAAGTAAAGCTGAGAAAGAGTCAAAACACTAAAAGGCTTAATTTATATTAACAAGCAAGAACATACATACCAAATAGTTTACATTCCATTTTGATAAACGGGGAAAGACGCTAAAGGGATCAATGTGATAAATCTGACAAATGTCTGAGGCTGAGCAGATTCTATTACTTACGTATTCTTCATACTGTTTGTAACTACTTTAGTAAAGGAATAATTGGGAAAGAGTTTGAAAGCCCACCGCCTGTCCAACTGACCATTAATACATTCAATCTGAGTCCAATAGACGTCTGGTGGTCCATTAGTGAAGGAGAAGTTTGAAAAAGGCTTTTAGCACTTGCCGGGGCGTCTTCAATGAGGTGGTAATGGACCGAATGGTCTTCCCCGTCTCATCGCAACCCCTCTAATGTCATTTTCATTAGATTGAGGGTGTGTGGGACGGAGGCACGTCTCTATTACAATAAGTGTAGACACATCCCTGTTAAACACTTCCCAACTTCTCTTGACGAGGGTGCGGCGCGTGTCTTCCACCCCCAATTACCGAGGGTGAATACAAAAGGTTGAATTTAAAATTCTCTCATCATTGAAAAACGTCTCCGCATCTCTCCATTAGCACCTTCCTCCGATCCCAGTATCCTTCCCAAGGAAACCCAAGCTCCAAAGCGTATAATAAATGATCAAACTTTATTAAAGACATGTGTTTTTACATTGGTAGTGTGGAGAGACAAAGGTTTTAACACCTTCACCCACTTTTAAAATTCATTGAGTTCATTCAAACAAGAGATATGGAACCACTACTACAAGCATAATTCTATTTAGTTATGTAAATTATATCCAAACTCATATATATATATGACTATTAAAGCATGCATATAAAGGGTGATTATAAAACCGTATTCGTAATTTAAATAACTTCGTTGTCAACTCCATTAAATTGTGTGCACATCAATTTTTAATAAACATAGTCTCGAGGAGTCAATTGACAAGAGCAGAAAGTGTGAAAATGAAAATGCAATTTACCTTTATTACAATCTGTGCATATTAATTAGAAATATACATATGGTGAGGTTACCTATTCGTTAATAGGGATTAAATTTTCATATGTGGGTGATGGTTAGTAATAGGTATTAGCTAATTAGTAACAAATCTTGAATTGAGAATTAATTAAGATGTTGAAGTTTACAATGAGAAATCTCATTAGTTGGGAACCCAAGAGGGATCTGGAATTGAAGAGAGGTTGAACATTGAACGTGCGAGTGTTCAGAAGACTCTCATTGAGAGACGCTAAACACTTGGCCATTTGAATTAAGGAGTTTTTTAACTCTTGTTAGCGTCTCCTTCTCTTGGAGCCACATGAAGGCTCAAATGAGAGAAAACGATCTCTTCACAATCACTCCATCAATTAATTGAGCAAACACAAAATCCTAAATTACTTTTGTTTCTAATCTCCCTCAACTTTCTTTTCAAGTCCTAACAGAACACATGTACATATGCATGTAAGATACATACCTAATCATAATTGAAAATCATAGATAATAAATATCCTATTTTTAAATCTTTTCTTTAAATGGTTTTTAAATTTTTTCTGGAATTACATATTTCAAAAGCTTACAGATTATTTAAATAAAAGCATAAGTGATAAAAAATAACCAGATAAATTAATTCAATTAATTGGTAGAAAATGAAGAGTTTACCTGTAATATAATTACTTCAATATTGGTATATATAGGTACATATGTATATTAATATGCAGATTACATCAATGCTGAGGACAGGATTATATAAATTATATATCTATGTATGGCATGTATGTACTTGTAAATTTAAATGTTAAATTGTGCATCAGTGGTCGTGCGGTATTGAAAATGTTGAATTCAGCCCAGCTCTTGTATAATTATATATTAAATGTACAAACTCTCCAAACTTTGAATTCAAATCGTTTGATTCTTTAATATATGAAGAGTTGAAGAGATTCTCTTTCATCTGGCTCAAATCATGTCGATGGAATTCCTCATCCCCGAATTTCATTTTAATTTCACTACCATTAAATTCCCCTATATGAAGATTTGACAATGAGCGCCCAACCTAAATCATTACAATCAACAACTTTTGACTTTATCACATTTCACCCTCGCTTTTAATTACAGATATTTATACGTAAAACAGCCAAACATTTCATTGAAATATTCATTAAGGCAAAGTTGGTATTATTTCGTTAAATAACAAGCGGTCCAATTGCCCTCAGCCATCTTTATTTTAATAACTATGAATAAGAACTTTTGTAGTTCATTGGGAATTAAATCAACTCAGTGCCATCCAATTAATAAATAAATGATTAAAAATGAGCGGATGGATTTTGGTGGCGATTGCGAAGTGTTTGTGGGAGTGGTTGAGTTGGGGCGAATTGAGAGGACGTCGTTGGATTGGCGGCGGCTCCCTCCGCCCCTGCAACCAATTGATTAGCCACCTTCGACGACTCAACACACACAGCCCTCAATTGAATCGAGAACGACGACCGGCAAGCACGGCGGCTTCCCATATTAACAATATACACACCTGCATTACATCAATAACTACAAGGTGAATACCCCGAAATTCACTCTTCGGCACCATTCAAAAATACATCTATAATTGTGTAGTGAAGATTTATTATTATCAAAAAGTGTAATTTCCAATGTAATTTGGGAATCGTGATTATATAATTGTGATTTGAGAGTTTAAAATGCAGAACTCGATTCAATTCCCCTACCCATTCACTTCATTCAATCTCTCTGTAGCGTCGATGTTCGATTTGAGCCTTGCGACCAGCGGACACGGCGGACCTCAAATTCCTCTCATCAACAACAATAACGGAAATTCCCTGAGCCCGCCGAAAAGCCCAGAATCCCCCGGAGTGAGCACATTTGAATCCGCGGCGGCCGCGATGTCACATTTTCTCTTTCCGCCTGCGTTTCTCTCCCACTCTTTCCCCTCCGATGATTCCTCATTGTTCATCAAGGAAAAGAATAAAAAAGGTCCGGCCGGCAAATCCTTCACCATTGACTCCCTTTTGGGGTTGAACAGAGCAGCAATCCACGGCGGAATTCATCATCATCCCAATTTCGGCCAACCGGCCCAACATCCAATCAACGGCATCAATCTCTCGACCAGTTGGAAAGGTGATGGGAAGTGCGAAAAGAAAAATCATGCAGAGAGATTCAATCCTTATTCAAATTCCCAGACGCTTACGACACACAACAACCCTTCCAACATGAACAACAACAATAAAAATAAAAGCTCCCAATCCTCAGGTAAAAGAAATCTCTCCAAACATACAAATTTATTATTGATAAATATAACATTAATTATACAGTTTTAAATATAAGTATTTTCATATAATAGTTTTGCTATTTCATGAATATTAGTAGCCATAGAAGGATATTTTTCTTTTGTACCGGCATTAAAAAGCTCACACCTACATAATCACTTTTCCCAAGAAAATCATAAAATATAATCCTTCAATGTACTTGGCGTTTAAAGTTTGTCGTCCGTCATCCTCATTTCTTATATTTAAATATATATATTACATACATATACAGGTATATGTTAATAAAATGTACTTGTAGGCCTGTAAGCATGAACACTCAACTACCTACGTATTTATATGCATTACTTTTCATTTTATACTTGAATAACGAACTACTTTACACATATATATTCGTTCTGTTTAAGTAAATAAAATATTGTATTGTGGGTCATGTTCCATTTCTAAAATTCGTTGTACTTATTTTATAAAAAAAGTTTATTTACCTTTTATTGGTGTTTGGGACGTTTTGAATTGGTTAATCGTTTAAATTATTCTTGTACTTTTATCTAGAGTAGTTATAAGGAAGAAGGGTTTATGTGTTTGTATTAAGGTATTAACCCCGTATTTAACTATATTTATATTTAGTGTAGACCTGAATACTGAAATCCAGAGTTTTTAATTATAAAAGGTGATATAAGATGGTTGGATTTTTTTTATCTTTTTGTGAGACACTCATTTACTTATTTATTTTGGTAATGGATCCTTACAGTCTTAAGGGTAATCAGGAATCAGTATTTATGAATTAGAGGATTATATTTTATAGTTACATTACATACATACATCTCCGTACAATACCAACGAGCATAATCACAAGATGTGTCAATAGGAGCCTTATTAACAAAATAATATTAAAGCAATCCTTGGAAATGGCATGGCTTATTAAAATAAATGTTATTTTTATTCACTTTTAATTAAATTAAAGATATAATTGAAATGTATTAGAATTTTATCCTACTTCATATTAAAAACTTTTAGCTTTTACCTTTAAGTGGAAATTCCAGGGGAAAGTTCACTTTTACAACTGCATTAAATAATGATAGATTGCAACTTTGCAACAAAGTTAATTTTCTTTTGGTAAGCATCTTTGTTATAAAATTGCAATAAAATATAGCAGTGAAGTTGGTAATTAGTGTCAGATAGATGAATTCACACCATACATATTTCTTTATTAATTACATTATTAATTTAATAACCAATTTGCTACATTCGAGTAAGAGTATTTATTAAACTTGAAATATGACTTTATACTGACTCAGAAAGGGAGAATTTTATAAAATTAAATCCTATACATACTATAGTTGTGGTTATCAATTATAGTTATTCTTAAACTACAATGAGGGTATTGAAATTGCACAGGCCATATGAATACCATATTTTGATATAATAATTCTCCCATACAAAGGCAATTCCAATTACTATACAAGAATAGTTATAACGATCGGTTGTAAAATTACTAACTTTAATTGATGACAATTATATTTAACTTATGTGAGAGAGCATTGGAATACACATATCTGGCTGATTATATTTTACAACGGCGCCGTAATTGGTTTATTACCGTCCTTATTAAAAGGGAGTGAAAAGCTGAAGTTTGCAATTAACAGCATATATCAGTATTACATACCACAGATGTATAGTATTTAAGTAAGAATATAAGAGAATTGTATGAATAAAAAACAACCAATTCAATTATGACGATTTTCAGATAAATCCGTCGAGTGTTCACCAGTGAGTTCAAGACGGGCAGCAAAGGCCAAGCGAGTGAGGACAATTTTCACGCCTGAACAATTAGAGAGACTCGAGGCGGAGTTTGAGCGACAACAATACATGGTGGGTCCGGAACGGCTTTATCTCGCTTCTTCCCTTCATCTCACAGAAGCCCAGGTAAGTGAACGATTGGCTAAATTGCACTTATTGTACCTAAATAATAATAAACAAATGGACTCATGATTTGATAATACTTAAATATGATATGAACACTTTTATGATAAATTCTACAATGTTAGGTCAAAGTTTGGTTCCAAAATCGGAGGATCAAATGGCGCAAACAACATCTTGAGCTTCAGCAACAGCGCTTGGCAGCCCTACGATCACAAGATTTATTAGAAGAGGAAGAAAGTAGCAGCGAATTTGGAGGTTCGTCGTCGCCATTACCAGGGTCGAACATGGGGGAAATTTGTTCAACGACGATGACCTCAGCCGTCCATCGTCAAAAGCCCAATTCTCCACCAGATAATGAAAATCCCCGACAGTTTCCGCCTTCTTTCAACCCAATCGAAGACTTTCACTTGGAGATGAGAAGAAAAAGTGGAGATTCTTTTCATTCCCACTCACCTTTTTGAATTCCCACTTTAGTTTTTTTACCTTCAATTTATATTGTGTGTATAAAATGTCTACTCCTTGTTTATCTTTTGAAATTAAATCTAGTAGTAGATATCTTACTTGCATACATCTACATTTTAAATCTGCATCATGTTTTACAAATATGAATTAATATTTATCATAAATTAAATAAAAATTAATATTTATTATGAGAATAATGACATTTTACTTTTATTGGAATCATACGTAATTGCTTTTCTTATTATTATAATCTCTGGCAAAGATGAAATGGGTAAAAATTGAAGAAATCCGAAGAAATTGTAACATAAGAAGTATCTGTAGGTGCACGTAAATAGAATAAAAGGGATATTTGTTTAAACATCTTTCTCAGATTCTAATATTTTTAATTTCATATCCAAATGGCAATAGCACTAATTTACCAAATAAATAAAAGTCTTCATAGTCAAATAAATTTATAACCAGTAATTTAATTATTCTTCTAATCATCCATAGCATTAATTGGAGAATCATTTATAATGCATATACCTGTACAGCCGTATATAAGTATTTAATACTCAACAGGACTCAGTGTCAAACTGACTTCAGGGAGAAAATTGATACTTATTAGAATTTTGTTAAAGCACTTAAAGTTAATTAGGTATGTAATAATAATAGGTAAGCTATTCTGGTCTTGACTCAATCTCGTCGGTGTGAATTGATAAAGTATGCGTTGGTAAAATGGAGAACTTTCTGCCCGAATTCTCCGAGACCGATGGAATTTTGCGGACTAAGAGGGCAATAATAGTAATAAGGTATCTTGTTATCTAAAATGATGGTATAATGAGATAAGTAATTGGCTGAGAGATTCATGATGAGGAGAAATTAATTTTGTTGAGGGTAAACTTCAGAAGTTCATCTAATTAAATACATTGCATTACATGGATTTATTTAATTAGTCTTTTGGAATCCTTTCATCTCCTCCCTCTCCAATTATCTCACCCGAGCTTCCTTAAAACTCAATTTCACTCTTGTCGACCTCCACAGACTTGGCTACATTATTAGGTATTACCTAAGTAGTATATATCAATATACATACCTTATAAAATATATCTTGCTTTCATATGCGTACAGTCTTTACTATATTTACTAGTATATAATACACATGATGTATTGCTTCAACTAATTAAATTCGTAAACAAGTACAACTCTATTCTCAAGCAATTGCATTCACAAGATTCTCCTTCTTAATCTTACAAGGTAAATACCTAAATTATAGTACAGATAACCCAGGCTTCGTATAGTTATCTATAAACTATAGTTAACTATAGTTAACTACAAACTATAGTTATAGTTTAGTTATAGTTGAAGAGTTTGAAAAAATTGTAGTTATTTGTAGTTAATTACTTTAACTATTTACATGTATTGATATAGAATTAACTATAGTTACAGTTTAGTTATAGTTAGAATTTTTTTAACTAAATAGTTATAGTTGACCATTTTTTCCAACTATACGGAGCCTGGCAGATAACTATAAGAATATTAATGTACTTATGATCTTATGAATATGTTGTGTCTTGTACAGGGTATTCGAATATAAAAGTATTTAAACCATGAATGATTCATATAAGTTATATTAGTTTATATTCCTTGAGTAAATTTCAATTACGCCGTTTGTACAACAATGCGAGGGTCTATAGGATTTGAGATTAAAAAGGGGATATTTATTAAGGGAGTCAAAATGTTAGTGGTGAGTGGTGGCGAGAGAAGGAAGAGGAGGAGTTGAGAGATTGATGGGCAAGTTATGAGTCGTAATGGGGGGATGTGGAGGCTCATAATATCACATTTATTAGGAGCATATAAGAGAATGAAGCGGAGATTCACTCCCCCTCCCCACATACTTTAATACCCGGCTCAACCCGCCCGACATCACCACCGACCGGGAGAAGAAAAACCATTGTGCGAGGAGGGGAAGAAATGAAGTGCAATTTTTCTTCTCAAATCTCATCTCGAGGACCGCGGGGAGAATGAAAGCCCGCTTTTCTCCTCCGCTCATCAAAAAACCCCATGAATCTCTGGGAAATCAACTGTTCTCATCTCGAACCTCTTTTATGAACCATCGGCCATTCTTTATTCTACAACTATCACTATTTCATATATGAGTTAAAAAGACCATTGTTATTTACACTCATTTTTAACTCAAATATTTTTGAATGCAAAGCTCGGGAAGCTTTGGTAATTATGTATACACATGTTATAATAATAGAATTTGTGTTCCGACTCGGTCGATTAATTTACGAGATTTGAATTTGAATTGTTTCGTGGTGGATGTAGGGGTTGGTTGATGAAACGAGGGGATTGAAATTAAAAAAAAGGTAGGAGTAATATTAAGAATTATTTTATTATGAAGCCAAGTGGTTCTTTTCACAATGTGCCTGTCCCATCAAAAGTTGGAATGGGACATAATAGGAAAAGTTATATTAGTAATAGTGAGGGGAAGCTATGAAAATCCCCCGCAAGAATGCGGAGAAAGAATCCGAGTAATTGCATTCGGTTGTAATAAGCTCTTAATAAGCGTCAGCCGAGATATTAGTAGGAGAAGAAAGAACTTCTTATGAGATTTCTCTTTGAAAAATCCGTTTTTTCATCTTTCGCTGAGGGAGGGGAAAAGGCGGTGCCCACGCACCCGCTTACTTTTACATCTCACTCCCACGCATTCCATCCACACCACCACTCATCTTATTCTACTCACACCAAGATTAGCCAACCCTATTAATATTTAATGTCAAATTGCCCATGTACTTTTAAAACTTACTTTTTATAACTGTGTTTCATATCTTTACTAATCTTTACTTTAGTACTCAATTGGTCCGAAACCATTCGTATTGGACAAATTAAGTAAAAATAAATTTTACAGGTAATATTGAGGTAATAATATAAGTATTCTTATTCGATAGTATTACATATTATTGGGTAGCTAAAAGGTAAAATAATTCAAGGGTGTAATTTGTGTGAATTAATTGGAGGAGGTTTCTTATGATAAGAATTAATGGTTCCTTCCCTGTAGAATGTTTTTCATTACCGGCATGTGTTTGGCGGTGGAGGATTTGGGGGAATCTCGTTTGAGCTGCTAATGAAAAGGAGGAATCGAGAGGAATAAGAATGAGGTGAATGAGAAGCCTCAGGAATTCCCAAAATGCCGACACCTTCGTCTGGGGCCCATTAGAGAAGAGAGAAAGTATGCGGGCGGAGGGCAACTAAATGAAAATTACGTCAAAAGAGTTAATTACAAATTGGCTAATGGACACAGTTGTTTAATCAGCGACGTCCCCCTCCTTTCTTCTCTTAACCATTTAGGTATCCGGAAGGACCAGACCAAGAATTCCCTCCCTTGCCTTCACAATCCCCACTGAATTCGAAATTCCTTTAGAGTTGCGGAAGACAAAGGAGCTCAAAGTTGGCTCGTCGGAATCGTCGGCCTCGTCCCGCTAGACAATGAGGGTCGATGGTGAATTCAATAATAAAACGGATAACAATGGAGATCCTCCAAGATGTACACCCCATTAACCCTTCATCAACCAAACTCTCAATGAATTGATTCAGCTTCCTAATTGGCCAATTTAAACCCTTCCAGCTCCTTTATTAGCCTCGTTCTCGATTATATCTCCTCCACTATATTTTCCACAAATGGGCCCATCTAAATGATGTCATTTGTTATACAAAATAGTAATCCGTTTAGTATAACTTACATTTATTAGGTACACAACCAGGTTGTAATTACAATAATGTTACAAAGTTAGTTTCCGTCTTCTGATTACAGATCACAGTGTTGATAGTTATTAATATAATTATAATTATAATTCCTAATACAAGCTTAACTATCTGTATTACATTTAGTAATAGTAATAGTAATAACACTAATAACATTTAAAAATCAATAAAAATCAATAAATATGTAAAACTGAAAAACTGAAAAGCTTATATGAAAAAAAGTCACTTTATAATATTTAATATATTTGTACTAATATTGAAGTATTATTGGAAATATTCATACATCGTATAAATCGATCATGAAAAGGATTTATCAAAATTCTCCTATTCATCAAACACAACTTTTATGTGATAACGCGATAAAAAGGTAAGGTGGGAAAATGTGTTTAAATATTGATGGATTCTAAATACATTAGGTGTATTTTTGACATTAAATGATTGAGTAATTAGATGGTGGGTGAATGAGGGAACTTTCCTAACGTTGTTTTTTGTGTTGTGACCGACGAGGGGGATTCGGCTGTTGCATGCAAGCGAGAGGAATTTGAGGCATTTCAATTAAACCGTCGTCCCTTTGTGCGCATCTTCTCATGCGCCCGTGTCAAAGAGGAAGCTTCCTAATAAATTCACCTACCCACCGGTTCATGACATTATTGGCTCTCGACATTGGTAATGTTGGGCCCCTCTTTCCCCCAATCTCCGATTACCCCCTTGTTCACAAAGGAAATATGTAAATCATCTCACAATAAATATCCCCAAGACAGATGAACTGACCATTTTGGCCCTCGATCCCCCTCTGTTCCGAATCATCCCAAATCCAGATGATGATGGGTGGATTGTTGTTGACACATTGTAACTGTTTTGATTTTTTATACTAACAACTATGTATTAAAAATGCATCCTCATATATTAGATTTATAACATATTTGAACAATTTGGTTTTATGTAAATTAAACTATTGAAGTTATTTACTCAAATTTCCACTTTTGTATCTTGTATTGGACCAAATTACTTTATTTAAAAACATTTCCGCCTTCATGATTTAAAAGGGTAAAGAGAGTCTAATAAAAAGGAAAGAATAATTATGGCCAAATTTGAATGTTGTCCCTCGTCCTCGTCCTTCTCCATTTACATATTTCCCCCATTTGGAATTCCACGTAAGTTGAGATCAAGTGTGGAAGGACCGTCAATGGACATATTTATGCTCTGCAATAAAAATAAGCCGCTTGATTCTCCCCCATTGTTGCATCAACTGAAAAAGAGAGATTCCTAACGAATGGCACTTTCACTCTACAACTTTCATCAATTAAAGGAATTGCATTCCGCGAGAGAACAAATGGCCAAATTCGCCCCACTTTCCCCCCTCCGCCTTCGACTCCCAGGACGGAAACTTCATTCGGAGCTAGTTGATAAAATTCAAAGACGTGTCGGAATACACCACCTTTGAATGGCCCAACTTTCAATTTCATTTCTTCATCATTATCATCACACCTAAAATAATACTTTGATAACATCAACATTATCGAGGAAAATTAAAAATTTCATATGAAAAAACATTAAGTGTCTATCGTCCAAAATTATAAAATTGATATTCAGTAGCATTTATAATATAAAAATGAATATCAATTAAATAAGGTTTTGCTATTATATTTGCATATATTTGTATATATGTATTGCTTATAAACATTTGTTTATTTGTATCCATTGCTTATTGCAGCGTGGAGTGTGTCCTAATAAATAGGAGAAATGTATAAGAGATTTAAATGAGGATTTCGAGGCTTTTCATCTCCTACGCGTTTCTCCTCAATTGCACTCGAGTGGTTCTTCAAGTGGGATTACATGCAGTGTGACGTGGAGTGGAAGGAGATGAGAAATATGCCAAAGTAATTCAATCCGCCCTATCCATCCAATTCATATTAAACCACCATACCACATTGAAACAATCAAGTTCAATTAAACTCGATATAACAGAGAAAAATATAAATTATTTATATAGCTAAATCTCATTCATGGGGTCAGTCAGACCTTACAAACAAGAGATAGTCAATCATACTTCAGCATTAATAAGTACTTATTTTACGTACATAGGTATACATATAAATATTGTGTAAATGTAATAAAGTAATAATGCGTAATTCCTATTAATTATTGATTTTGTCACATTTTTAATTAAAAAATAGAATGTTTTATATACAAAATATGCGCAGTTTGTATTTTGAATAAAATGTCGGTTGACGTCTAAAAAATAAATAAAATACTAAAGGAATCGAACAAGGCTTTTCCTTCTCGAACTTTCTTCAAACCAATAAATTACGGATTTCCTCAAAGGAGCCAGAAGTAAGAAGGAATCTCAAAATCAAATCATCCGAGAAGCTCATTTGAATTCGAATCCGAGAAAGAAGCCGTTCACCATTTCTTCACGCTTCAATGAACATCCCACCCAAATGCACACACAACACAAGTTTCATCATCTCGACCATGTGAAGTTTTGAGAGAATTCTCTCGGGTTTGTTTGTAATATGATGAAGATGAAATGAGGTAGAAAATGTTTGTTGTTTTCTATCATTCTTTCTTCTCCCCGCATCGGTCCATCGGTAGTCAAATGGCTTATTACTTTTCACTCGATGCGGTTTGGATGGGCAGGGAGCGGGAGAGTCGGAGGGGCGGACCCGGACGGACCAGAGAGGGTTGGAGACCCCGACAGGGTGGGACAGTCACCCCAATTATCCCTCGTCTCTCTCCCCACCGGATTCATCGGACACTCCCCTCACGAATCAATTTCATAGGAATTCACAAGACCACTCCGGGAGAGAGACAATGAACAGCCCTGCACGTGCACCGAGCAACATCGTCCGACCGAGTGTGAAATCTCCCATAAATCACCCTCATCACATCCGCTCAATTAACTCGCCAATATGCATGAAAAGGTAAATAAATAAAAGATGACAAATTGTCCACAAGACAATTTTAATCATTCCATACTCCATTCATATGAAATGTACACATTTTTATATTTTAAGCGGAACTATTCTAGTATGCCTTACAATACTTAACTTGTATGTGTATCTATTCATATACTAACAATAAGTAGATTACTACCTATCTACTTACAATATATGTAATAGTATTGCCTGTTCCTATTAGTTACTTTAACATAATACAATACCCATAAATGCTAAAATTTTATTTATATTTAAAATGTTTTTTACATTTTTACAAGTTTAGCCAGACATTCTTACGTGTTAAGTTAACTATTATATCTATATATATATATATAGATAGATATTCTGAAAGCTCTAAGCATGTATATGTAACATACTATTAGTCATGAAAGAGTATCTAAAAAAAGAGACTCGTGTTCTCATTGATCTTTGATGAGGGGTCGAGATGAGAGATTAGATTGGCATTTCATAATAAATGAAATTGGATGATGGGACTTTGATCGTTCCACCTTCTCATTCGATTATCCACTATCTCTATTATAAGTAAAAATACCTTTTCAACTCTCCCCATAAAAACTTCATTACTTCAGACTTTAATAAACTTGAACAATGTAACAAACTTGAAATCCAAATAGTAACAAATATTCAAAATTAGTTTACGTATAGAATTTAAATATAAAATATAAAAACCTAGAATAATTATATTTATTTGATCAACTTGTCTTGTCGAAAAAAGAATAAAATAACTTGTAATTGTTGTTTATCCAGTAATAAGAAACTAGAAGTATCTGTACTTATAAAAATTAAACTATTCATGAGGGTTACATTAAACTAATTTTATAAAAACCAAACTCATTTCATTTTCATTCGATTAACCAAAATGAATTCGATGTTATTAAGCGTGAAAATTGAAATGATTGAAAGTCACTTTTGATCGTCCCTTGTTGTGCATTTGAGAGCATGAAGTGTGAACGAGGACATAAAATGGGGTGGACCGAATTGTGGAATGCAATATTTTACAGCCGTTTTAATTTCCTCGTCATCTGTCATTCGGTGGTCGGCTCGAGTCCCACAATGCACATACAATGTCAAACAGAATTTTTCCCACATTACTCATCATCAAAGAAGTTAAGTGGCCAGAGCGTTCAAAACATTTCATGCTTATCATTCAAGGGGAGACTTTCCTTCTATTTACATCCATGCAATGATCTTTTATAATAATGCCTCCTTCACTTATTGAGGGTCCGGAATTTAATGAGATTTATCATTGACAATGAGTAAAATCTAATAAAATCCTTTCTGTGGCCACCAACATCCAATCCTACTTTTATTTTATTTGTGAGAAGTGGAAAATTAACATTTATACATATTATTAAGCCTTCAAATAATTTCAATTGATTGATGCTGTGTTCTTATGATGATGATCATTAAATAAATCTGTATGTGATATCGACATGGAATTTTTTTATACCAAGATCGGAATCTTTAATATAGTGAATGTTAAAAATTCTAATCAAGATAAAAAACAACCTGCACACAGGAATTATAAATTAGATAAAATTACATTTACTTTTATTTATATTGAGTTCTTTGTTACATGTATGTAACATTAGGTAAATACATATATAAACGTAAATACGTATGTTATATGTATATATTTGTAGAAAAAAAGTAATGATTAAAAAATCAATTAAATTCAATTCATTCAAAAATTGTTTATAAAATTTCTAAATATTTAAAATTTGTTAAAATGCGTACTTACGGGTACACTATATTAGCTATATGCCCAAATAAACCATGATCGTATCAAATAAAAAACAATGCTCGTATGTATCAGTATTACAAATGTCAATTATATAATTATTATAGGTATTGGTGTGTAGCTTTAAAACGATAGTACCTACCTAATATCTTTTTGTTTTTTAATCCATGCGTAGATTAATACTAATCAATAATATATATATTAATAATTTAAACAAACATAACATAATACTTTTTAATTTTCAAATCCAATATTTAACCGTCGTTAAACTTATTCGACGTCCCTTTAAAATAATTAAAAATTTCCCAACTCAAAATTAAAATATGTTAAAATTCTAACAATTAGTAAATATACATAATAACATGTTATTATGTTCAACATTATTTTTGTTTTGTTTTAAGGAATGTTAAAATAGTAAATAAAAAACTTATCATTATTCAATACTATAGAGAAAATACGGAAGATTGCCAATAAATTGACGAGTTTTAAGTATATTTATGAAGACATTGTTGTGTTTAAGAATCACTTAGGCTTCGTTTCTTGGTCAGTCACATTTCTAATGAAGATTGAATCTCCAGGCTGTGGATCAGGATCATCTTCACTCTCAAATAAGTATGAGCAAGCAATTGCAAGCAGAGTTCCTAACATAATTAATATAAAATGGACATTTAGCAATTGTTGAAATACAAACTTTTTATTTAAATAGAAAGCAAAATTATTCTCAATATAAAAGTATAAATCTCACCGCAAGCGCTAAAGGCAAGAGAGGCAATTCCATTGGGATAACGATGAAATTGGCAAAGTCTTTTCTTATTGAATCCATCCCAAATATTGACAAATCCGTCTGAACCTCCGGTAGCGAAAGTGCTGTAGTCGTCGTGAAAGCTGAAATGTATGTGAAATAAGAATTTTCAGTTAAATTATATTAATAATTGAAATTGAATATAAGTCAATAAACATTGAAATAAATCACAGATAATAACAATTACCTAATTGCATTGACGGGGAAGATGTTCTCCGTTCCTTGTTCTTTAATCCGGTGGCACTTAAAGGCGTATTTCTTCTTTTGGATCTCTGAACTTGGGTCAAAGTACTCCACGGCAACTCGCCCTTCAATACTGCTGAGGACGAATCCCTGAAGTCAAACGGAAAATGAAATTCTTTGAATTGATGAATTTAAGAAATTGAGTTTATAAAAACGCTAAATAAAACGAACCTGTTTGTTGGGAAACACACGGATGCTTCTTGTTTGGTACTTGAGCAGCGAATCTCTTTGTTGAAGAGCAGCTCCCATATTCCTCAGATCCCACACGATGATTTTCCTTTCGTTGGTCGCAACCGCCAGGACTTCATCCCTCAAACTCATAGAATATACCTGACATTGAGATGATCATTAATTTTACATTTACTCGATATTTAAATAAGATTATGCAATTGATTGAAATTGATAATGTTGGAAATTTGGCAATTTACAGTCTCATTCTGTTGGTAAGTGCCAATGGCTGGACTTTGTGAGCGAGGATCCCACATTTTGACAGTAGTGTCCCAACTCCCAGTAATCACAGCCTTTTTGTCATGGCTGTACTCAACACATTTTATTGCATCATCATGTTGTCCCAATGTCATTCCTTCATAATAAATCAATTTAGTATAATTTTTAATAAATCAAGTTAATTTGAGTGAATAATAAACTTTGCCTGTTTCAGCAGTGAAGTCATAAGACATGACACAACCATCGAGTCCCGCACTAAACACTTTATAAGAATCCTATTTAAAAATATGTTTTAATTACACAACCATAGCTCATTGAAAGTTATTGAAATATCATTGAAAGCGATTGAAAGTTAACTCTACAAATAGGAATTACCTCGATCGCAGCATCAAGAACTGGGCGAAAGTTATGAGAATATTTGTGCCTCAACAAATTACTTCCAACGTCGTAAAGTCGGACTGTCGAGTCCCAAGACGATGCCAAGAGCAATTGTGAGTTATTGCTATTAGGGAAGAACTGAATGGAAGAAATCCCATCGTCCGGCGGAGACTTAAGCCGATACTCCGACCTCGGTTCACCCATTGACCCAATCTACAAAGAATATCCAAATCAATTATCAAAGCACAACCATCTCTGGAAATTAAACTTGGCTTGGCGATTATTACTATTTATTAATAATGGCCAATCGAAAACTATTAAAACTATTAATTAATGAAAAACATTAAAGTATGAAAATTATCCAACTGCTTCCCAGTTGGATAATGTTAGCTAAACCGACAAGTTCAAAACTCAACAATAAATAAAAATGACAAGTCAAAAGTGTGGGAGTAAATGAACGGATTTGGCTCTTTCAAAATATTATTAAAACTTTGAAGATTAATTGTCTTTACTTTGACCGATTGACCTGACAAGCAGCGGTGTTTGGGAATTCCAACTTGGACTTGGACGTTGGACAAAGGAAGAGAAATAAATTGAAAGTTTTCCGTTCGCTGCCTTCGATTTGAATTGAAGGGGGCGGAAGGAGGGGATTTGGTTATAGGACGAGGGAACTTCATGTTATTGTGCAACTTCACCCCTCATGCAAAACTCCCAAATTTGAGTTGGTTGGGAAGTGAGTTAATTCCAACTCTCATGAAGGAGAGATCAGTTAGAAAGTGAAGGTGCCCGGAAGGAGACGACGACGGGCTCAACCTCATTAAATTTAATTCACTTGCTACAACTCATTTGGTAAAACATTGATTTCAAATACCTTTTTAATTCTCATTTAATAATATTTTTGGTTTTTTGGTGAGTCTTGAATCTGGATGGTGTTGATTGACAATGAGCCGATCCATTGCGTTATCTTGCATAATTACAATTATAAAATAATAATCTGAGTCCCTCTCTCTTTCTTTCCTTCTTATTTCCTGCTCCTGTATTAAGTCACAGTTATTGATTATGTAATAAAAGCTTTAATGATTCATTTGATTCGATTGATAGATGACTTAAACTTTTAGAAAATTGATGCCAGGAGATTATATAATCAACTCATTTATTTATTCTTTGGAAGGAGAAGGTGAAACGTCCATATTTCTGCTTTTGGACCCAAATGAAGAATTTTGTTAACCATCTTTGAGCTCTCAAATTTGGTAAAATAACTTCAAGTATTCTCTGATTCAATTTAATTATTAAAATATATACAAATATATTATTACAGGTAGATATAGTTTGTTTTATTTAAATCCAACAATTTATATTAGCACAATAATCTCAAAATATAAAATTAATGAGTATTATACCTTAAATTAAGTTGAATAGTTCCCAAAAAGGCTTTTAGGAAGGAAAGGTCACCATTGTTATTATTAAATTGTATCAAATCATCATTGCGATATTAGTAGGAATCTGGAACTTAAAGTTAGGTAGTGAACAAAATATTTTAATTATAATTAAGTGCATTAAAAGCTTTTACCTTCGTTGCTTTATGACTCTTATCAGCTCGTTTCTTATCTTGAAAATTAACTAATTTGTTTTGTGCATGAGGGTTCACAATTCTTAAAAGTGATTTCAGAAAAGCGACATGAAATTTGAGAATCAGATTTCATTAAATCATATTTATTTATAAACACATACATGGTGACATTGTTTACCATACATAAACTTTTCACTCAATGATTGGCCATTGCTTTTTGCTCTCGTTAAATAACCTTAATAAAATAATTTGCATTTGTCTTTATTTAGCTCTTATCTTAGGTTTGTTTTATAATACAGTAAGATATTAAAAAGGTCCAATAATTTCTCCCTCATTGTATTTATCTTAAATAATTCTTATTAAAAACAAAATCCACAAAAAACAATTTGTTTAAAAAATCCCTAGAAAAGTAAGCCAAGGATGACAGATTTCTATTTACTTATTATATTATATAAAATCTAAGAGTAATTTCCAATGCCCCATTTTCAAATCCACTTCATTTTCATTCAAACTTTCTTAAGAGATTTATATAAAGAAATGGAGTTTACCTCGTTCATGTCAGTATTACGTATAGTAAACTATTTAGGTAGAAGTCATTCGGTCATTGCACAAAGACCTTCAAATACCTCCACTCAACAACACCATGCATTCTATTGAGATTTCTTCAGCTGATTGCTTAGCTCTCTATTTATTTATTGCATAAATATGGTCCAATTAGAATTATACATACTTGATAAATATATTTACAATTTTTAAATCGAAATGATTTGAAAAACATTTGAAAATGATTTCATTTGTTTTGTAAACATCTGTTTTTATAATATAAACACCCGGACCCGTTTAGAGTATAAATAACACACCTCTCTTACATAATATTTATGTAACTTATTTACTTTAATAGCGGTATGTACAATTATATAATAATGTGTTTAGGTGTGCTCAAAAGTCACTTGCATTTCCTTGGCCAAGATAAGGACAAAACAAATAACAATAATATTAGAAATAACAAATCAATACAAGTTAATACAGTTTAGTATGTATATATATTTGTATGTATAAAGATATCATACATGCCGTGTGTACCTTTAACCCTAACTATTAGTGTATATGAGATTACAAGTAATGGGCGTTTATTATGTAAATAATAACCTTTTTAAATCCAACTTTGGTTGTATAACGATTGACGCAGAGGGAATTAAAAGCAATCATAAACCTTGATATCAGGAAATTGATAAAGAAACTCATTGAGCTATTCTTATTTGTTCAAATTCCTATCTACTCATAGATTTATTACTTTGATACTTTTAAATTTCTTTTTATAAACTATATAGTAGTTAATAGATTCTATTAGATTGAGATTGAATGGCATTAAATATATTTAATTAATTTCCCCCTTTATCTCAAATAAGTTGGATTTAACGTGGACTTTTGGTTTGACTAAAAAAATTGGAAATAACATTAGCTATTTCTGATATAAATGCTTTAAAATTTAATCACATGTTGATGTTAAGATTGTGTGATATCAACACACGTATATGTGTGCTTTTAGTTTCGTGAGCCAACTCATGCTAATTATTTGTGATTACTCTCAATACATGTTATAGGTACATATTTACATAATAGGAGTACATAATTACTCCATATATCATATCATATCATATCATATCATTATGAACTTGAAGGTATAATTTACCTTTGGGCAATTGGGCATGTGCATGCTATGGATGAGTACATTGAGCCTATTGAAGGTTTTAACTTGAACTTAACCACGATCGGAGGTTAAATTTATTTTTATGTGCTCAGCTGAGAGTACAAGTCAATGTCGTTCATTTTTATCCAAAGAGTAGCGAATCCTCATCTTAACTCTATTTTAGATATCCACGCATTTAACCTACATTATATACCAACCTATAACGTTTACTTTTAGAGAGATAAATCAGAGGATCCATCCGAATAAATTTATCACTACAACACTATCTCTTTCTCAACATTCAAAAGGGAAATATTTTTTATTTATTTACAATGTTTATTGTCACATCGGTTCTAATCTAGTTTGTAAAATAATTCTAGAGAAATATGACGATTCTTGAAAGTTATAAAAAATTACGAATTTAAATTTTAAAAATAATATAATCATTCATTCAACGTTTATTCATCACTTTTTGTCTTTAGTCTGATCATAAAGGCACCTTTTGGTGATTTTAAATTTGCTTAACATCATCATTATTTTCATTATATATTCCTATCTTTTAAACAACCTATATTTATTCGAAATTATTGAATACATAAGATAGATATATGGATTTGGATAATTATACTAGGTATATATATATAATATGTATATGTACATCATGTATTCATTTGCGTCAATGTGCATTGCATTTAATTTACATAATTTTAATGCCTACACAAAATATCGTTCTACTACAACAAATGTATCTAAGCGAAGTTAACTTTTTAAGTATATTTTTAAACTTTTTATATTAATGCATATTTTCTTATATTCCATGTTTTTTATATACATACATGAAGGCACTTGAATATATCTTTACAAGGTAGTAATACATACATATATCTTCATTTTTGCATTTTTGCATTAGGTACATGTACATGTGCACTATAGAATGTGGATTTATGGACCTATTTGTATGGCATGCCATTTGAGCGGCTTCTTGCATCATCCAATGCACTACTTTATATGAATTGTTAAGCGAACGTTTTGAGCTTAGGCAAAACTACAAATACAACTAAAATCCCAACGCATATTTATATTATGTTGTTTTGAGTAAATATGTTGTTGAGTTGAAAAAATAAATCAGTCTTTCATTTGTATCAAGTCTTAAACAATCGCTTATTACAAGGGTATTCCAATTTGTTTTGATACTTTCACTATTTAAGTTAATTCTTATTTGGTACTAATAAGAAGAGAAATTAAATAAAAAGGGAAACAATCGATTTTGTGTATTGTTGGAACTCTCGGAGCTTGACGAAATTGTCTCAATCTTGTAATTAACTAAACACGCATTTATCCCTTGTTTTTAGAGAAGAGATTATGTAAGTATGTTTTATATTAAATTAATTGCATCGTTGATGTTATTTTTTTAGAAAGATCAAGATGGATTTCGTGAGTTTATTTGATCCAGAGACAGCGGACGAGCCAGTGAATTGTCGAAGTGTTCATTCATGGGAAGAGAATGGAAATTACATGACAAAGGCAAAATCGGGTTCAAATTTAAAAAGAAACAAATCATTCAATCGCCTCCCACCAGAACCACAACTTGGAAACATTGAGTACAAATTGAAACTCATTAGCCCAACTCGACAAAGATTTGAACATCTCGTCACACAGGTAATAAAATTTGTTCATATTCATTAAATACAAATTGACAAAGGGAAATATGAAGGCTGATCAACTAATTAATTATCACGTTAGATGAA